>JALIZH010031951.1:0-13070 GCA_030522465.1 Rhipicephalus appendiculatus
TTATTTTTGAGACTATGATGGCTCCCTGGGGCAATGTCTAACAACGCGTTTCTACCTATTATTCGACACAAATTAAACAAACTAAAGAACCCCATATTGTGAAATACAATCAGAAATCATCCACTACAGCAGGCCTTTTATGAATATCATTGTTGTGGTATGTTAAGCGGCAGAAATTTAATAAGAATTGAAGACCCCGGAATACCTGCACAAGTATTTCTAAAACGTTCAGGACATCATAACAAAAATGCTTTATTATATGTAATAGTATTATTCGCAAATGTTTTGATGTAATCTATATTTACTGCTTTGATAACTTCCTGGCAGGGACCTACCTGCAGTCTAGTGTTGTGTAACCTTATTGTATCCTAGTTTGGACAACCTTTCTGTGTTGAGGAAATAAAGAACACATACCGTTTATTGCAAAACAAGGTCTTGCAAAATCTTCAATCACGCATTGAACGTTTAGAACGGTCGAGGCCTTCGGCTCGTTTCTGCTCATTTACATATTCGGTACAATCTTTTGCATCACAGCCATTCAACTGCGATAGCCGCCAACAAAGAAGGTGCTGAGAGAGTGCAGATACTAAGGTTGGTTGTTTTAGTACACTTAAGGAAGCGATAGCGCTCAAAACACAACAACCAAGGAAGATGAGTGGACGTGCGCACTTCCGGTCCTCTTCCTTGGTCCTTGCGGGCTTTGTGCGCACACTTGAGCTACTGATTAAATGCGGAATGACTGCAAGTATACTGATAACGCATATAAACGGCAAACGGCTCTAACCACAGGACAATGACAGCGACGGACCGTGTGTTCGTGTCATGTGTCCTGCGTTTCGTGCTGTTCCCTTAAATATGTACCAACCGGCTCAAAAAAAGCACTCTAGTAAAGTTCATATAATAAATATATACGCGAAGCTCTCCTATCGCAAACGCCAGTGGAGGTAGTTGAATCCTAGTAAAGTATTACCACACAATCACGGTCACAGACAGAAAGTCCACACTTTGTAAGACGTCATCGTGTTCCATGTTTGCATGATGTTTGCCAAGTGATCAGACGAGTAGAATGGCGATTGTAAATCCATCTCCGGATACACTGTCAAGCGCGTCTTCATTACTATTGGTAATTGTATCAAGGGGGGTGTTCTTTTAGCTTAGCAAACTCGGCAACCAAAGCGTAGTGTACATTATCCTTTGCCGGGTAAAAACTATTATCTTCATCTTGACTGGTCAAATAAAGCCCTTCGAAGTTCGGTATGCTCACAAGCGCAGCACTCCAACTGTACCATCATTTGTCTCCGATGTTCAAAGCATTGACAAGCTGCATCGGGTCAATGAGGTCTTCGTTCTCCGGTGTTTTATTTTTTATTTTTACTCTCACTTATTATTGCGATAGCAGCTATATGGACACCCCTTGGCTATGCTTTGCCGTCGCCGTCATGTCCCGGATATGTATATGTATTTATATATATAAAAAGGCCCAAGGAAAATGAAATAGTAAAAAAAATTCCAAAGCACCTCACCGGGTATTCGAACCAGTGACCTCACGCTGCGCAGCCGGTTGCGCTAGATAACACAGCCACGTGCCATACTTGTGCCGGCGTTATAGAGCTGAGCTATTTATATGCACCATTTACCGCTCGCGGTACGCAGATCTCGGAGGAGCTTCAGCGTGTTTTCTATGACGTAACGCTCCTACATTTTCTTTCATATTGAAAACTGCCTTTGAGACGCGCACGAAAAAGTGTACCCTTCTGCACCCACGCATGATGTAGAAGGGAGAAAAAGGCCGCCTGGAACCCTTTGTGTCCGACGCCACCGCGTGGCGGGACACGCTGAAGGGCCATTCCATGTGTAACAGTTTAAAAGAAACAGAAATTTCTTGCAGTCGCATTCATTGCTTCGCCCTAGTGGCGAAACTGTCACTTTTTGGTATATTGGTTCGAAAAAAACCATTAGCACTAGGTCCCTAATGCCATGGGTCTAACAGCTCAATCGTAAAAGTCAACTGTCATCTTCGCATGTGATTTGCCTAGTGCCATACATCTCGTGTAAGCTGATAATGGTACATTTGAGGATCTTATGTAGACAAGGCGTCCGTGAAAACAGGTGTATCGCACGTCCGGCAATGTAACGCTACGTGGGTTTAAGATTCCTGTGGAAAAACTTAAAAGCTTTGCCTCAATGCCGCCTCAAGGGCTTGCTGGGCTGCCGACATCTGAATTACATTGCACTTCGAATACATCTTTGTATGAGTGCTGCTTGCCCTTTATGGTGCATTTAGCATGTGTCATCGTGATGCTCATGTGGAAACATTCGTTTCATATGGAGCTCGTTATGTAAGGTGTTCGTCTGGAGCTGTCTCCTAGGCGTAGCCCTGCCTATTGTTGAATTTGGCAAATGGCGGTAGATATATCCTTCTGGAGAGTAGATATGCTTTGGTTATGCCACTTATCTAATCAGCATGTCACATACTGGAGAAAACACACCTAAATAACGTTCAATATGGCTGCACCAAGCATCCTGTCTCGAGTTCGCGCTGCTTCCTATTCACAGTCGATGATAATAGTTAATGCTTACAGCCTGACTTTCATTGACTTAACTGCTTCTAACAGCTATGTTAACGCTTCAGCTACAGTTGATTTCCTTTTAGGCACTTGTCGCGTGCTTGGTTTCCTTTAAGAGTTCATAACCTAGAGAAGACATGTACCAGCGGCATTCCACGCATCGCAATTACCTCAACAATCCCTATGTTCTATAATAATTGATCACTCCCTTAGATCCGTGCACTCCACCGACACGCATTGAGACTACGAATACATCCTGCATTTCCATGCGCACAAGCCGGCTGTGGTACGCTGCTGGCGCATCGGTCGCTGCACTGACGCATTGGTCGAGTAGAGTGAGCACACGGCAGCAGCCACCGCTCTTACTGTTGGGGAGCAACGGCAGCGCCGAAAAAAAACTACACCTGTTGGGCCGTGGACTCTGCGATGAGCTCCGGCAATGCGCAATGGTTCGTTGCCGGAACTAATCGCGGAGGCCACAATTAGGAGAGTAAAGCGAGCACGCGCCAGCAAGCAACGCTTTTAGCGTTGTGCAGCAACGGTAGAGCCGGGAAAAAACAATAACGTGGCAGTATCAACCGAAGCTGGTTCCTTGTTCCTCGAAATCACTAAGTCACCGTCGTGAGCCGTTAGACCCGTAAGTTCAAAACCGACGCTTGTGTGCGATGTATTTGCGTCCTGATGCTTTTACACCAATGTACTCACATCTATTCTGCACTGCTTCAAAAGTGCATTCTGGAATTATTCTCGGGGACAGAGGTAAACAGGCACGGCTGAGCAAACAGCTGTGTTTAGAAAAAAGTTGATTTCATTGTAGGACACTACGACCACATGGAAACAGTGTCTATACAACAACGACATTAACATACACAAATGGCTAAGCACAATATACATGAAACGTTTTTACAAAAATGTCCAAGTCCACAGGGTGCCCGTAACACATGCTGCTAATGAATAACATAAACATAGCCTCCACTTATCAAAATGCACACAATGTACATAATGATGTATATACACAGTGCACATGAATTGGTGAACATGCCAGCAAATATGTACAATAATTGTTATGTCATTTACATAATTTACAGCGTTACCATGAAATTTTTAGGTACAAAAACCCACAAGCATACGAAAAATATAACCATATACAGATTATATGTGCTAATCATTCACTGTCTGATGCCCTGATCTCAATAATAAGGACAAAACAATTCGACGCTTTGTAAATTCTAAAGTGTGTTCGGCGAACGCCTGTGCACATTGAGATGGGTTCGGTCAGAATGGAACACGATGCGCGCATGATTCTTGCATGATTGGACACGCTGGGCCCAGCAACGCTACGCAGGCAAAGCGTGAGTGTTGAAGAGTCGGACGTGAGGCGCGACCGACGCGACCGGCGTCCGTTGGCGCACCCCGGCGGCGACCTGGCACCGTGCCAGGGAACGGACGGAGGGTCGAGCGGACGGACGTGAGCATGAGACATTAAAGGTTTTCGCCTTAATAAGCGCAGCTTGCACAAGGTCGCGCAAGGCTGGGTCACCGCAAAGCTGGTGGGCCCTTAGCTGGTCCTGGTGTGGGTGGACTTTCACACTTTCACCTCTCTTTCCCACCCCTTACTACACTTTACTGTACATGCCATTGCTTGCTCTCGCGAAGAATTTCTCTTGCTTTATTTTTATTTCTTTTTCTTTATCTCCCTCTCTCGTGCGGAAGAACGAAATGGGCGCACGTGTTCTGGCAAAAAAGGGGAAGACGGCAATGAAGAAGAGAGTGCATGCTGGCTCATGATTAGGGTAATTTTCTATTTACAACAAACGGCCAACCTCGAGCATTACAGCCCTTATGTAGAAGGCATACCCGATACGTTGTCTTCAGCGTGAGGTGGCACAAGATGACAGCCGATTGCACAGATGAATAATTGCTATCGGGCCAGTGGGCAAACAGCTAGCACGAGTTCGGATCGGAAAGGGTCATCCCGTCTTCATGGACGCTGGCATGTTGGCGGGCAATCACAATTATCGGCTGTTGCCAGTAAATGCTAATGACGCACATGCGAATGGTAATTAACGTACGTCAGATTGTTCGAAGAAGCGCTTCCCAAACTAGCATAGTTGACTTAACGTTTTCCAATAATAATGCAATTACAAACAGACTTCTTTTAGTGCTGAAGCCTGTGCCTTGCTTAAACCTCGTAGCTTCCAGGCTGCTGCAAGAAGCTCGCGAGATTGAATACAGCATGACATTCAGCTTGAAATGCGGAGCAGTTTAAGACAACGCCCTGTCGTTGTGTGATGCCTCGCGTTCGCGTCACGCTGGTGCCACGTTTGGCACACACAAGCCCAGCAAGTTTTACAGTTGGAACGCCAGCGCGAGGCTGCCCGTGAACGCCAGCATCGCCGAAAGGCTTATTTGTTTTTCCCAGCCCGCGAAGCGACAGCGAAACGCCACTGCTATAAGTTAACGGACCGCGCCCGGAGCAGTGAACAGTAGAAAACAGTAGGACAGATATAATAGATTTGAAAATAGATAGGAGCAAATTATATTGGATAATTCTAAGAAAGTTCAGAGAAATAGATATAAAATATCACGTAATCACTGAAAACGGCAGACAAGATAAACGCATGATAAACATAAGCGGAACACGAGGAAATGAATGTTTGGCAGTTCGTACAGGCTTTACTTGGGGTGGGAGTGGCTCCGACTTTTACTTGTTTAGATCAGTACAGTATTATCATGTCCTGATAAGCTGTGTAGATGACTACGGGAGCGGTATTAAGTCCGCTGTTTTCGTCACTGTGTAAAAACAGTGCGCTTGGGAAATGGTTGTCTTAGATTGCTATATACACTCTACTACTGGAGAGGAGCAAGTCGCTCCTTCAGGAGATTGGCAGTGAAGCAGACGAGCCGTCGGGAGGTGCTATCGTTAGAGTCAAATATGTAAGGCGATAGCTCACCTAGGTAATCCTGGAAGGCCACCATGCTTGATGCGGTTACAGCGAAAAGTTCTCCTGCCTGTCGAAATAGTGTTACTCATAACCTGCACAACAAAAAGTAATAAGAAAAAAGAAATGGTTCTTACCTTTATCCTATAACCAAAAGACCGCAACATCACGAAAATTTCCGGAATGGTGCTGTTTAAATGTCTGTTAGAATTCATCACTAAGCTTCGCGTGAATGCCCCTAGGTTGAAAGAAGACTGTTCTGTAATGGGTATGTGGTATCTTGATGGCACATACCCACAAAAAAGCTCTCTGCTCCTCAATGAACTCATACTTTTCAAGTGCACTGTACGAAATTCATCAGCCATGGAGACGGCCAGCTCGTTTCATCTCTGCTTCAGCCGCGTTCGTCGCAAGCGGTCGCGCCATTTTACTGGCGAGTAGAACATAGAATGTGGGTGGAAAGGTAGTTGTTTTGTACTTTATCACACTTGTTCTTTCCCAAGAAACGTCCTTATATCAAGGAAGTGCAAAGTGCCAACATGTGCATTTTTTTTATTCAGAAGACCGCAAACTTGTGCAATTTCATGTGTGACTGTGAGCGGTTACAAAAACTCTGTGAAAATCTCTTAGCACAAGAAAAGCGGCGGAACACAACTAAACTGATTTGAATTCAGTTACACAACGTAATTGTTATTGTAACGAAACACTCTCTTGACTAGATGTAAATTGAGCTGGACGCTGAAAACCGCGTAGCATTGTTTGAAAAGCTTCATGATTGTTTAATTTCGATCATTCTGTTGCGATTACCGAGAGGACGCTAATAATGCTCTTTAGCCGAGAGGTTACGCGAGTACCAGCTATAAGGCTGTAATGGTCGATGCCGCATGCATACAGGCTGACGCACCTCACAGCAGATTATGTTACCGACAACCGACGCTCTAAGCGCCGCTATCAGTGTTCAGTGTTCGTCTAGCAGATGCCACAGTTGCGTGTGAGCTGCACCATTTGCGATCAGTACCGGCGTTCGCCTCACAGATGGCACAGCTGCGCTTACCGTATGCAACGAAATTACTCGGCCGATGTACGCTGTGTTCATGACTGTTGCTTCCGCAACACATGCTCGGATAAGAAAAACATAGACACCACGGGCGCCAACTTACTACTGTTTTATTTGAAACCATCAAATGCTTATTGAAACCCTGAAATGCTGAAACCATGAAACAAACGCCCCCCGCTGGTGGACTGACATACCTACGCGATAAAACAAAAACAAAACAAAACAAAAAAAAACATACCAAAACGTATTCAGCAGCCTTACGTCATGAAAACACGCACAAAAAAAAAAAGAGCAACCACGCTGGAGGCGGACGTCACACATCTCTAGCAGATTTACTACACGTGTCTTACAAGAAGTCCACTTCCTTATTGCACGTCGTGATCGAAGCTTGGCTTACACACTTCGCTCCCATACGATATTTCTAATAAGGAATGCTTCAATTAACTCACTGTTCATTTTTTGCCTGTCTGTTGACAGAATCCATGTGTCGTTTTTTTTGCGTCGTTTTCTTCATCTGCTGCTTCGCTCACTAATCACGTGCGTTCGGCGCACGCCTTTCCGCTGCGCCGCCTTCATCGGTGTGGGATGAAATTTTCCGGATGGGCGAGTGATAGTAAGGAAGAGAAAAAGAGAGAGAGGACAAGATAGAAAGAAAGAGAGAAAAACAGAGAGAAAGTAATGTAAGAAAGAGAAGAAAATAGAAAGAGGAGGAAAGATATATATATATATATATATATATATATATATATATATAAGACACGAAAAGCATATAAAAATAAAAAAGATCAAGACAAAGTGAGAGGAACAAAGGCAAAGAGAAGGTGAAAGAAATGTAATTATGATGTCAGCGGTTTGACGCCCCGATAATTCGCCACAATTCCGATACTACGATACGGATATGAGGGACACTATGAGGACATGGGCCTCTACTATTTCTCCTCCATTGAAATGCGACCACTGCGGCCGCGATCGAACTATGACCTTCGGGTCGGCGGCCGAGCACCGCAACCGCTACACCACCGCAGCGAACCACGATGAAAGAAAGAGAAATAAATAGAGAGAGACAGAGAAAGAGATGGATGGAAATAGGAAACGAAAGAAAGAAAGAAAGAAAGAAAGAAAGAAAGAAAGAAAGAAAGAAAGAAAGAAAGAAAGAAAGAAAGAAAGAAAAGCAGAAAGAAAGAGAAAAAAAGATAGAAAGAGCTAGAACGACAGAGAACTAAACAGAAAGCGCGACAAAGAAAAAACACAAAGAACCCAAAAAAATTAAGAGATTCAACACACAGAGAAAAAAAGGAATGAGAAAGAAAGAGAGGAAGAAAGAAAGAGCAAGTCAGTTGTTTAATTGTGAAGATCTAAGACGTTTAGTTGGCTTTCATTTTATTTTTTTATTTGAACAGTCATTTTCAAAACAAATGCGAAGAGAGGAGCAAAATCCCGCTCTTGCAGCGTCTTGACAACGGCCCCTGTCCTCCAAAAAATGGGCAGCAGGCATTTATTTCTTTTCACACATGAATACAAAAAAGTGCGGTGCGTCGATATACATATGAAATTTTAAGAACTTCGCAAATATAATATTGAGATGCGTTTTACAAATACACAGCATTACATGCAGCATTGCAGTTTTTGTTTACAGCACCAAGACATGAATGTCTTACGCACAGCGCACAGCTTTTGAGAAGAAAATCGCAAACATGTTTAACATGGTGACACCCTACAGATTTGGAGGCCCATACGCTTGTGCAAAGCGACTTTCATACGCAACCAAACCGATAGATTCATATTTGAAGAAAGCTCGAAAAAAACCAGAACAATGAAACGAAGGGCATAGGATAATGCGCTAGAAGCAAGGGAAGTGACATCAAGGTGGAGTTCCTTGCTGTCCTTTAATCTGATCGTCTAAGCGTAATATCATAATTCCGGGGGTTTAACGTCCCAAAACTACGATATGATTATGAGAGACCCCGGAGTGCAGGGCTACGAAAATTTCGCGCAGTGGCTGTACTGTCGGAGGAAGGAAGAGATGGGAGCACGGAGGAAACTTTAGTCGTCCATGGCAGCAGAGTGTGCGTGTGGCACAGCGAGAACGCTGGCTTCCGTTTAACGCGAAGTGCTTTTTTGGTTTTTTTTTTTGTTTTTGTTTTGTTTTGCGCCGCGAGCCTTGTTTGCGCCGCACGCGCGGAGAGCGTCTGCTGCGCTCGGTGGCGGGAATGCGCGTTCGCCGGTTTGAGGGGAGTGGGCAGAGGCGAAGAAAGGGGTGGACAGGTGGGAGAGGGGTGCGAGTGGTTATTCAGTGATGCGGTGGTTTTCAAGTCGACGCTCAAGCGTCCTCCAATTTTTTTGGAGTTTATTATGAATTTTTTTGAACCATGAAGGAACACGTTCATTTGTTTTTTCTACCTAGATAAACTTTTTTATAATTTCTTTAAAATACTGTCTTGCTGGTCTCCTGTCAGGGTCACAGTAAAATCCAGCCATTCGAGAGCGCCATATACTGTGCAAGGCAGTCATCCTGATTAAGTCGAATGGTAATCCGTCCTCATTCTCTATCGCTAAATACCTGACTCCATGAGGGTCTAACGGAAATTCTTTTTTTATAGTCCTTTGCAAAACACCCCAAAAGTATACCCCCTCCCAAAAGTGTAGAAAAACGTGGTCAATTGTTTCCGGTTGGTTACAGATTAGACAGTCGGATCCCCATGGCATAAAAAAACCTCTTTCCTCTAGGAAGGTTCTTACTGGAAGTGTGCAATTTTGTCGACGCGTTAACACACTGCCAGGTGGCGTTCTTACCCCTAGCATCGGCCTTGCTTATAGCCTCCGTCCATTCAAAAAATAGCTCTGGGACGCGTGAGTGCTTCACGTGGCCGTAACTCCGCATTCCCCGCGAAAAATCGCAGCCGGCCAATGGGGAAGACACAACTCGCGTTGCGTTTCCCCCGGTCGCGCAGCGTTGTTCAATAACTCTAACATGCCGCGAGTAGACCATCTTAGCCCAAGTACGGCGTCCAATCAGTGACGCTCTTCTAGCTGTCACACCGCTTTCTATGATTCCACTCTCACCGTACAGCTACCACAAGCACCTATGATCACAAGGATTTGTTTTATCATTGATCATGGACATTAGTCGCAGATGTACCACCAAGCGTCAACGTGGATGCATCCACGTTAAACGGTGCTATAACTGTCAACACACCAATAGACATTGTGGAAGCTCTCTAATATCAATGTACAGTAAACATTCAACTACTTCTGTAAGGACAGGTTTCACTTTCGTGTTATACCGATTCCTATGACAGAGGGAGCAACCATGTTTTTTTTTTCATCTTAAAGATGTTATTAGTCCGCTGAGACATTGCTTAGGTGCAGGTTAATATTGTGATTAATGTTCCAACGCACTGAAACATAAAAGTCAAGAATATCACTCGAGGTACTATCGTTAGACCAGTGCATTAAGCAGAAGAACACATTTGTTCTAGACAGTAGGTCTATTAGACGCAAAGTTGTTAAGTAAATTGCACTTAAACAACACAAACTTCTCAAATAGGCTGTTATTTAGACAGCGTCGATTGAGCCTCGAGGCAAGACTCCCGAACTCGCCAAATAAATTTTCGCCCCAACAAAAAAATTCCTTCCATAGGAAAAAATTTGAGGATACTCCTTCCTCGATTCTGTAGTCAGCTACGTTGAGCGCTTTCAGCGCATGAGCCATTGGACTGATATGGGTGAGCGCCCCCAACAGCTTTGTGGTCGCAGCTTGCCATAGGAAATGGCTGGCAGGCTGCTTCCGCAGACTCTCAACTAAATCTGTCCATTATGTGTGTGTGTGTGTGGGGGGGGGGGGGGGAGCCCTGCGCATCCCTCACTCTGCCCCCCAACCGGCGGCGCGCCTTTGCTTGGTTTATTACAAAAACTCTACCTCGCCCCCCATCTCCCCTGTAAATACGTCAGCTCATTTTCCGCGAAAGTGACCAGATACCCGTGTCCTGAACAGTATCGATACATCGTGAAAGTATTTCACTACAGAGATACATATACATTTTGCAAATGTATCTCGAGACAGAATTACAGATACTCAAAAGTGTATTTGAGATACTATCGCGATACTGCCCAGTCTTGCGTCAAATATTGTGAATATGTGGTTGTCCAGAGGGCCCACGACATCGCGACGGAACTTCGACTTCCTGTCCCATCGTGGGCGGAGCCACCGACTTGATCTGGGGAGGTTTGCCTCTGGCTCCCCTAAATATCAGTTCTTCAGGACTCAAATAATGTTCTTGTCATGTCATGTCTGTGGTACATCACCTGCTTGCCTCGCAGATAGCCCGGGTTCGATCCCGACTCATACCCGGAAATTTTTATTATTTATTTTATTTGCGTCTTTCTCGATTTATCTGTCAAGGACGAGATGACGATTTATCGCTCACATCAACGACGCCGACGCTGAAGCCAACACCGGAATTTCTGTGAAAGCAGCTCTTTAACGCTATGGCGAAAAACACACCAAGGAATAAACGGGACCTCGCGGACATGGCGGTTACTTGCGACGTTGGGTATAGACGATTTTCCGCAGCTGTTTTATTTAATTAAAACTGGATGGCGCCACCACTGCAACGTGGCCATCTCCTACCGTGGCCGGCTCCATGCCGTGGCCTTTGCCAGCGCTGCTCAGTATACGTCCCCATCCGCGTCGCTTCGTCTGCTCAGCGTCCCCGATCGCCTGCGCGCACGCGAGTAAAAGCAAGCAGACGGCAGCACCGGAAAAGTCAACATGGCGGCTCCTGTCGATGCATTTTCCTTCCGCCTCGAACTTATCACGTCATCGTCCTGCGCTGTGCGGCCCGTAAGTTCGTAACCTACGCATTTATTTTCTTTATATTTGCGTCGTGAAGCTTCGAGATCAATGCATTCGTCGGTATTTCGCGGTGTTTCCGAGATTCGTTCTCACATTCTCGGAGACAAGGCTTAGCAGGCATGGCTAAATAAACACAGCTAATCTCAATAATAAAGTCAGAACATACCTGATGCTTTGTCCCCAGCGTGAGATGACACGTAGCGATAGCCGATTTAACCATTTATTTATTGCTGTGGAGACAGTCGGTGAGTAGCAAGCGCGAGTTCGGATCGAAGCGGGCGGTCGCGTCTGCATGGGTGCTGCCATCTTTGCTTCTAACCCCAGCCACTGGCACTTGCGGCCACGGCCGCTTGGCTGGTCCAATGCGTTCGCTGGGGCAATTGTCTGGGGGAAGGCCACTTATGGGCACGTGATCAAACATGGCAGCACCCGTGCGCCGCTGCGAAAAAATCGTCTATAGTAAGGCTAAAGCCTTCGATGCCTTATGAAACACGAAAACTGACTGTCGGTGTCGGCGGTGTCTACAAGAGTGATGCAAAAAATCATCATCACGTGATGCCATTACCACGTCACGACACAGATTGCCAATAATGAGGAAGAAGTCAGCATGTCGTCCCTCTGACGTCATAATAATGTCACATAACGTGACGCATGGAGTGAAGTCATCAGGTTACATCGTCGCTTGGTCAAACGGGTGCTGATCACGGAGGCAACGCGAAACAAGGTGAGGTGCAGAAACCTTGCAATGTATCCGATATTCGAGGTGGCGAAAAACCGCGTTGTGTGCAGAAAACCTTCCGATGGGTCCATGGCAGCAGCAGTACATCGCTCGAAACGAAAAAGAATAAAATGATGTGGAGAGTGTCTGAAATGTCTCCGATCCTAGAGACAGTGCAGAACCTTGTTAGGTGCAGAAAGCGGTCGAATGGTGGGGTGGGGGATCAATAGAGCGACGGAGAAGGAAAAAAAAAGCTGGCTTTCACCTTTGAATCGTCATAGGTGGATGCATTAGGGACACTAACTTTTTTTCGAGGTAGTAAAAGTATATCTACGCAAGAGACAGCAGCGCACGCAGGCGCATTCTCACATGATGAGTACGCTTAAAACAGCTGAAAGGCATGTGTCCATTTAATGTTAAGATAACGTGTACAAAATAAAGTGATCCGAAATGGGGTGCTCTAATAGGACGTCGATCTATAATGGCATCTCCATGGAGCCACACACTACGGCAGTTCTGTCGCTTTTGTTATGTTTTCCTGTTTGTTCCACTACTCCCCATCACGTATGAACCAACCAGCTCAAGTTTGCACAACTCATAAACGAAAGGCACACTTTTCTCGCATTGCACTCATAGGTATCTGTAATTTATGCGTGGAAACAACTAAAAGTTACCACCGTGTGCATGTACAGAAAAAACTCAGCGCCGTGGTTAACCAGAGAAGCTGAAAGGGGCGGCCTTGGTGCTTACCACGGAGCCATTCCTCTATGCGAAGGCGGATAACCAGCAGAGCTGTCTTGCACACGGCACGGATGTGACAGTGGCTTTTGATAAAAGGTACAGAGAGACAAAAAATTTTCATCAAAGGTACAGAAACTCCATTTCGAATGTGGCGATGCTTCTTTCATGTTTTCCACTCGCCCAACAACAA
>JALIZH010031954.1:0-26179 GCA_030522465.1 Rhipicephalus appendiculatus
AGGAATGTTCTGTCATGTCACCGTCATGAAACAGCGTTTGCTCGCGCATTTCTCCTGAGCGCACTGACGGTTTCACTCGATGGCCTTACCGTCTCCGGCGCCCAGCTCTTCGTTATGCCTTTTCGCTAAGTGATTCGTAATGCTTTAAGCGATTCCGTTATTTATGCCTATCATTAAGCTTTTTAGATGTGAAGCATCTTATGGCGGAGCTTAATCCCGTGTGCGGCGTGACATCCCTTACTGCGCATGCGCAAATCCTTTCAAAAAAATAAATAGAAAACCTCCTTTCCCCCCTCTCTCTCCTCTAGGCATCCCTCCCCGCGGCAACCACACCCTCACTGCGCATGCGCCTCGCCTCCTCTCTCCCCTCATACGCTCTCCCCTCTCTCCTCTAGGCATCCCTGCCCGCGGCGTCCACACTCCCACTGCGCAGGCGCGTCCCCCCTATCTCTCCTCTCCTACGCTTCCCCCTCTCTCCTCTAGGCATCCCTGCCTGCGGCGTCCACACCTCCCACTGCGCATGCGCGTCCCCTCCTCTCTGTCCTCTCCTACGCTCCCCCCTCTCTCGCCTCACGACGCTGACGCAAGCAGCGTCTGCTAGCGAGTTTCTTGGATGAAAAAAATTCCCCATCTCCCGCTAAAGGGAACCATGTGTGGATGCGAAGCAGCGGGGAGATAATTAGCTCGAGCGGGAGGAACGTCGCCGCTCTCATTTCCCTTCAGCGGTCCGGGCGCTCATCGCGGCGCTGCACAGGAGAGAGAATGAAACGCGCGCGCTCCGTCATTTTCATACCCGGAACTACCGCGGTGCCCCCCAGCGGAGTACGCAGCTGTCGCACCACCTGTCGTGAGCCGCTCCGTAGAGGATTCCTAGAGGAGAGAACGGGGGAAACCGTAGGAGAGGAGAGAGAGAGAGAGGACGCTTATGCGGTGTGGGGATGTCGGACGCGGGCGCCGCTCCGTAGAGTAGAGGATTCCTACAGCAGAGAAAGAGAGTAAGCGTAGGAGAGAGGGGGGAGAGGAAGTGCGTGTGCTCTGGGCGCCGCTCCGTAGAGTAGACGAATCCTAGAGTAGAGAAAGGGGGTGAGCGTAGGAGAGGAGAGATAGGGGGAGGGGCCGCTCCGTATAGTAGAGGATTCCTAGAGGAGAGAAAGGGGGTGAGCTTAGGAGAAGGGGAGGGGACGCGCATGCGCTGTGGGGGGTGTAGGACGCGAGATGTGGGCGCTGCTTCGTAGAGTAGAGTATTCCTAGAGGAGAGAAAGGGGGTGAGCGCGAGAGAGAGAGGAGACGCACATGCGCTGTGCGACGCGGAAAGGAGAGACGGACTAAGCCTGCAAGGTGGTGCCGGTGGGAGATTTCTCCTGTGCGTTGTTGAACAATAAAAATTCGCAGCGTGCGCGTTAACTAAAAGCGGACTGCGGGTCTCTGTGTCCAGTCCGAGTCTTCTGTCTCTCATTGCCCATTAGCAGTGATTGGGATGTTCCAGTAGGAAACACCGGTCCATCACTGCGTGCTTTGCGCCTCCACAGGTTTCTCTCCTGCGCAACGCTGCGATGAGCGCCTGCGTCAACGCCGCCGCCAGTGTAAGCCTTAGCGCCCGCTGCTTTGCATCTACACATGGTTCCCTTTAGTGGGAGATGGTGTAATCTTTAAGGCGAAAGCCTTTAATGTCTCATGCTCACGTCCGTCCGGTGTCCGTCCGACGTCCGTCCGTCCGTCCATCCGAGCTCTGGCACGGAGCCAGGTGGCCGCGGAGATGTGCAAACGGACGCCGGTTGCGTCGGACTCTATAGCGCTCGCGCTTTGCTTGCGTAGCGTCGCTGTGCCCAGCGTTTGGAATCATTCTGACTGACGCCGTCTGAATGGACCCAGGCGTTCACGGAATACACTTTCGAATTTACAAGGGGTCCGTGAATTTAAGAGCTGGCACGTGGATGGCGTTTGCACGATGTGCAAAGCGCGAGAAAATACTAACGCATGCGAACGGAGGAAGATGAGTCTCGCGTCTCGCTGCGATTCGCGGTAAAAAATTAAAAAAAGAAAACACGCACACATGCGGTTTGTGTGTTATCCCAATGAGAGTGTAAAAGAGAAAAGACATGGCATAAGCAGTGGAATGGCCACACGCTTTCGCCGAACGCATTTGGGATGTACAAAGTGTCCTTCAATTTTTTGTTTAACACTAATCGCCACTAACCTCAGACAGATACACATTTTTTCATAAATAGCTATGGTTAATACCTTACGGCTACTACTGATACAACAAGTTTTTCACATACCACTCTCATCCATCATAGAATCAAAATTAATTGCATTGATATATTTTCTCTATATAATAAGTGTACCTTCACACGGATTGCTTTCACATATAAGATTTACATGAATTTTTGAATTCATAAGTACATTTGATTACTTATGCCCTATAGAGCAAGGTTTGTACGTGCTCAATTGTTGCTAATTATTGCTTTCAATTACGAGGAAACACCATTCTAATTTTTAATCATTTGCTTCGATTACACTATGACTTATTTTTGTTAGGTATCAATTTTAGACCTCCACGGGATTTATACCATTCCTCTCTTTTGCACCTGCTATCTTTCTCTCTCTTTCCACTCTTCCC
The DNA here is from genome assembly GCA_030522465.1 of Rhipicephalus appendiculatus. Taxonomy (NCBI): domain Eukaryota; kingdom Metazoa; phylum Arthropoda; class Arachnida; order Ixodida; family Ixodidae; genus Rhipicephalus; species Rhipicephalus appendiculatus. Next base: position 2,621 of record JALIZH010031954.1, read on the forward strand.
CTCCCTCTTTCAATCTCCCCCATCCCCTTCCCACGTGCAGGGTAGCAAACCGGTTATCCTGGACTGGTTAACCTCCCTGCCTTTCCTTCTCTACCATTTCTTCTCTCTTCGTGAAAAACAACCTTACATAAAAAAACTATGCAATTTTCACGCATTTTGGGGCAACGGAAAGCACTGTAAAGCGCTAGCGCCCTTATACGGTGGTTTCACTGCAGGGTGCCTTCCTACAAAAGCAACCATCGAACCTCAGAAACTTTGCCGACATAAGCCAAACTTCACGCGTACGAAGAATGGGTCATCGAGATTATGCCACTTCAGTGATTTAAGCCGGTGACGCCGCATTCTTTTTATATAAAATTCTAAATTATCCCCTATGACGTTTCACATAGAACGTCAAAATGGCTCTCGAACCCAGGTATTTTATTTGAATGGGACAAAACATCTCGCATGGTGAGGTAATGACGCCCAGATTACATAGGCGAAGTGATTTAAGCGTATATTGAAGTGCTGCACCGCAATAAATGTTTAAAAGCAGTTTCCCATTCAGTGACGATAGTCACTCGGCAGCCACACAACATATGGCGCTAGTTATCGATGTCTCGAATTCCTGGACATGACTTTGAAGTTTGTGCCTGTCAGAAAAAAAAATGAATGCATCAGTGATAAATTACTAAACATTATCACTCTGAACCAGTGAATAACATAGGCGTGCGCACCGAGGGGGGCAGAGGGGGCAGCCGCCCCCCCTAGTCACCTAAGAGGGGGGGCAAAGTCAGTGTCATGCATTCAATAATAGGGAGGCGGGGCGCTGCGTCGAACCTTCGCCCCCCCCCCCCCCCGCTCCCCTGAAGGGGAACCCTGCGCACGCCTATGGTGAATAATATTCAGGCGTCACCAAAGTGCAATATGCTAAGGGAAAGCAGCTGCTGCGCTGTTATGTAGTCGGTTCGTACAATGTTTCTGAATGTTCCCCGAAGAAGCAGGGCGCTGTGTAGCACCTAGCCGAACTAAAGCAAATGCATCACACTAAGCTCACAAATGGCGCGAACTACAATGCGCATACGAGAAAGAAAAAAACAAGTCTTGGACCAACCTTAAGAGTTCCCCTGGAAGTGGCTGAATGTTCTAACTCGGCGAATCCTTCGAATATTTATTCCGCTGGCTCCGTGAAGGGGACATCAGCTTCGTTCTTGGAGTGTTTGAACAACCCTCTGAGAATTCTCAGAAGGATTGTCTCAAGTTTATTATGCAAGAAAATGCTCGAGGATTCGCGCTACCCAGCTTTCTCGTAGCGGATTTTTTTTCGATCACTTCATATAGAGTTCAATGCCTTATACCCCCACCGGCGGGTTTAAGAGTTCGCTCAGTTGCATTTTAAAATCAGAAATGATCATCGTGGTCCTGGTCAAGCTAATCTTGAAATGCTGCAACACTATCCAATGCTAATTTCAGCAGAGATTCTAGCTTGCCGAAGTTAAGGCACTTCGGCTGGTTCTTGATTAAAGCTCGGCCGATCCAAACGCCTCTCGCAGAAGATATTTAGGTTGTTGGACTTAAGCTGCGAGACTGAAATATTCTTTCTTGCTCTTTGCTAATTCATTCCGTGTGAGCCTGACTCATTGGACTAGTTAATGTGACATTACCAGGATGATGAGAGGAGAATAGCCGAAGAAATAAGGCATACGATAAGAACACTGGTAATTGAAAAAAAGATGCTCAACTTGCAACTGCATTTTATTAAAAAAAAGGGGAGTGATACAACGATGAGACAGGACAAGTAAAGACGATAGACACGGCGTTGTTGTGTTGCGTTGGGTCACTTGTCCCTTCTAAGCACTGCCTATTTTATTCTGCACCAACCAGCCCAGTCAGGAACACTACTGAATTTTATTGAGGCACGAAGAGTGCATCGTCGTTCCACAGCGCCTGTGCAAGATCTAAACCACTGCACCCCTGATGAAACGTGCAAATCAAAAGGGCAAAGAACACAAGAGAAAAGAATGCGTTGCTTACAGCACGATATTATGTCGACAATTGAGAAAAGAAAGTCTTATCTGGACGCCTTTATGTTCATTGTTATCATAATAAACCACAAGGAATTTAACCCTAGTTTAAAGGTCGCGTATGGTGTGAACAGTGACGGGATAAAAGAGGATACTCGAGAAGGGGGCGGGGACCCTTGTGGATATAATATCGTGGCATGATAAACCAGTTTCTTCCTTTTGTATGTGTGTGTGTGTGGGCGTGGGGGGGGGGGGGGGGGGGCTGGGAGGTAGTTTTCTTTACCATAGTATAGTGTAGTACTTAATAATTTCTGGGTTATCACCTGCGAAAACCTCGATCTGAGTATGAACCACGCCGCAGGGGAGGATTCGGGAAATTTTTCGACCTGGTATGCTTTAACGTGCACAGATATCGCACAGTGCCCATGCGTCTACCATTGCACCTCCATCGAAATGTGACTGCCACAGCCGGGATCGAATATACAGTATAGCGATCTCCTAATTGTATCAATAGGTTTTCTCCAATCGGAAGGGATTGCCGCATGCCACCTAAGCGTCTCTCACATGCTATTTGTTGTTGGTCACATGCTAATCATTCGTTGGTTTCCTGCATTTTTCCATATGTCGACGCGTTCCAAAGTGGACCCGTTGTAAGTGGAGGGTACCATGGAGCAGCACTGTAGCAATTAGCAGCTGACCAAACCGAGTGCAACACCTTGGCTACAGCTAAAAGAAAAAAATTACACCATCTCCCGCTAAAGGGAACCATGTGTAGATGTGAAGCAGCGGGCGCTAACGCTTACACTGGCGGCGGCGTTGACGCTGGCGCTCATCGCAGCGTTGCGCAGGAGATAAAACTGGGGAGGCGCAAAGCAGGCAGTGATGGAGCAGTGTTTCCTACTGGAACATGCCAATCGCTGCTAATGGGCAATGAGAGACAGAAGACTGCGACTGGACACAGAGACCGGCACTCTGCTTTTAGTTAACGCGCACGCTGCGAATTTTTATTGTTCAACAACGCACAGGAGAAATCTCCCACCGGCACCACCTTGGAGGTCAAGATCCATTGCCATATATACGGGGTGGCCAGTGAACGGTTGTGCAGCGCGAGCAGTCTGGTTTTTTCAACCAAGAAACTCGCTAGCAGACGCTGCCTGCGTCGGCGTCGCGAGGCGAGAGAGGGGGGAGCGTAGGAGAGGAGAGAGAGGGGGTGACACGCATGCGCAGTGGGAGTGTGAACGCCGTGGGCAGGTATGCGTAGAGGAGAGAGAGGGGGATGCGCATGCGCAGTGGGAGTGGGAGTGTAGACGCCGCGGGCAGGGATGCCTGAGGAGAGAGGGGGGAGTGTAAAAGGGGGAGAGAGGAGGGGAGGCGCATGCCCAGTGAGGGTGTGGTTGCCGCGGGGAGGGATACCTAGATAAGAGAGAGGGGGAGAGGAGGTTTTTTATTTTTTTAAAGGGTTTGCGCATGCGCAGTAAGGGTGGGCACGCGGCACACCACCACCACCGGATTAAGCTTCGCCATAAGATGCTTCACATCTAAAAAAATTACACCATCTTCCCAAAGGGAACCCTGATGGGATGCGAAGCAGCACCGTTGCGCACGGGTGGCGTCACGGCTTGAACGGCGCTAACGCGGGTGCTGCGGTGAGCGCTGGAAGATTCGTTTGAAGCGATGGCTGGCGTAGGTCTTGTCGTTTCTTCAGAGTGGACACGGGCGCTCGACCGGAGCTGGCGCGCGTTTCGCCTTGACTACCACGGCCTTGTGATCGGTGAAGTGCGCGCTGAGAGGTTCCTGCAGACATTCGACGTCGAAGTTGGCAAAGACCAGATCGATGCACGTTCCCCTTATCGTGGTGGGTAGTTTCCGTTCCGCCGACAGGCACTTCAGCGAGTGCACGTCACGCATGTAATCGACGAGCCATTCTCCTCCTCCTCCGCTGACGTCAACGTTGAAGTCTCCCGCGACTGTAAGAGGCGCGCGTCGACACGCCTCGCCGCAATCAGTCAGCGTCTTCTCGAGACAGCGCTCGAGGCGAGCGCGCGGCAGGCGAGGGAGAGAGTGACGTCCCGCTCCCCTCGCACTGCGCGCTGCTGCGGCGTGACCTACTTGGCACCGCTCCAACACCTGCGGCGAGGGGAGCACGTTGCGGCGCGTTCGTACGCACGCACGGAGGGAGGGACAGCGTTACACAGCCTAGTCAAAGAGATGCTTCGCATCTAAAAATACTCTAGGCAAGATACACCCCGTGTGAAAGCAGCACTAGGAGCGGAGCAGTGATGCGTTTGCGTGGTGGTTATTTTGTGTTTACCTGCTCTTTTCTGTTTTCTGTTCTCATCTTGTGCTTATTTCCTCTATTCTGTTCTTTTCGTTTGTCAATGTGATATTTTACGTCCTTTTCTGTTCTTTTCTTGTGAGTGTCTGACTTGTGTTGCGATTAAGCCCTTTCTCCTCTGTGGTATCAACAGTTTTTCTATTCTTTGATGCTCCGAGCGAGGGGCGTCCAATTCGGCGCTTGCGTTTCGCCTCCGCTTCTCTGCTCCGTTGATGCGCGTCTAACTCAGGACTCTGGCGTTTCGCTGTGGCTTCGCTGCTCAAACAGATCAATTAGGCCCCTCGTGCGACGCTGGCGTTGCAAACGTGCAGCCCGATCGGCTTTTATGCAGTAAGCGCGGGACCAGCGAGACGCCAACGCGATAGATAGCACGAAGACAAGGCGGTCCTTTAAGCACCTCCGCAGTTAAAAAAAAAAAATTAGCAGTTGTTCCGAGTACGAATACAACCGATGAGCGAAGCTCCTTAGAAAACGGAAGCAAACGGCTATGTACATTTTGAAACGGTTGGCGGCGTCGGCGCTTAGATTCGGCCACTCTACCACGTACGGTAGGATCTTGTCGGCGTAACCTTTGTAGCTCCGCTCGTCGTGCTTTAACCGCAGGACCCTGTTGCCGGGCTCATCTTGCTGCCGCTGCTCGGGCTTTGCGTTCCGCATCCTTGCGAAGCTGCTTATCGTCTTCATCATATTCACGTTTACGTTTCTGAGGACGACTATCCATATTCTGTGAGGAGCCCTAAGTAATGTCAAGTGTGTCCTTATTTTTTTATATATGTGTAAACATGGTTTTCGGTAAATTTTATTGTCGTTTATAAACGCGAACTGTTTTTGCACCGCGCACCTTGTTTTTTGCGCAACGCGCGCCGAACGCCGCGAGTGCCTTGCACCGCGTGCCGTTTCTTTTTTTTATTTTTTATTTTTTTGTTGTTGTTGCGCCGGCGCCGCGAGGGAAGAGCGTCTACTGCTACCCTAGACAAAGTGCCCGTGCTGCGCTAGAATGATGGTTGTTATTTCACAATTCACGATGATGAAAGTGAAGACGACCATTATAACCCGTTTTGAACAGAGCTTATTTCTTTTATTTAACCTCGAATTTCTGGTGCGCTAGAAGCAAACCACTCGGCGTTCGGCGCGCACCGAGTTTCATTGTCTTTTTGAGCCGGCGACGCATCCAGGGAGCTTCAACGGCGAACGGGTGCCGGCCTAAGGAGCTTCGCTTCTAAAAAAAGAAAGAAAACGATACCAACTGGTGTTCCTGCTATTTCTCGTTTCTGTTTGTCGGTATGTGTTCCTTACGTTGCGCCTTTAGGTGGTCATATAAGCGCCCGGTTAAAATGGGATACGCTTCTGTATGCTCAGAAAGGCAAGTAAGGGTGCTTGTGTTTATGTGATCAAGTTGACACTTCGAACAGTGTTTTTGTTGCAACAAATATGTGTGGCTTCCACGCATCTCTCGCAATGCACCCTTATTGTTTACAGTGCTAGGTGGAGAAAGCGGTGCCACGCAGCCTCCTTCCTGGCTTTCAGCATTCTCCTTTCGCTGGGTTGCCTTCGGCGTACAGACATCATGAAGTGTTCTGTAAACTTTGGCGCATGTGTACCGCCCTCCTGTAGGAAGAGTGCATTGTGATCGGAGGGGGGTGCGTTAGAGAGAGGGAGCTAGTTTAACGTTGAAGGGGGAAGCCTGGACAACAGACTGCCGACCAAGGAGATTTACTTCCGATTTCTTGCTCACATGGATGGAAGGCAAAACTGGAACGGATATTGACAGTATAAGTAGAGGATAGGATTAGGGTTGAAAAGGACGAAGTCTGATGAATTTTATAGGTATTTTTCAGGCGAAAACGCCTGCCTATCACCCAACCCAGACAGGCATGGGAAAAGCGGGATGTTTGCAAGTAGATGTCACAGATATGCTTCTTACACAAATCACACTCAAACAGCCAAGGAACGAACTGAAGTAGAGATCAACTTTTTAGTTAGATGCCTCATCAAGCGGGAAAAACAACCAGTGGCGTAGCCAGGGGGTGGCGCACCGGGCACGTGCCCCCCCCCCCCCCCCCCCCGAAAGTTTTTTTTTCGCCATGGCATGCAGAGCGAAAAATGACCATTTCAGGGCGGTGCACCCCTCGAAATCAAGAAGGTGCCCCCCCCCCCCCCCCGAAAAAAATTTCTGGCTACGCCCCTGACAACAACGGTTGGTGGCGTCGGCGTCATCATGATGTGGTCATCATGTGATTTTCATCAACATCATCATCATGCGTGATAAGGTCACTTTATGATGCCATCTTGAAATTTTGGGAATGGTGACCAGGACCTCGCGTTCGATCTTATCTGGACACACCCTAATAGAGAAGTCGGCAGAGCTTTGGTCTGTGTACTGTTATACGAGTGAGCACAGAGATGTAGTGATCGACGCCTCCATAATCCTGTAATAATGCGTAAGAATGAATAAGTGAGTGAAACGTGTTGTCGCACCAACCCGACGAGACCCGGATGCACCTTATGTGGATGCGGAATATGAGGTCGGAGTTACTTGAGCGTCTTAAGCAGATAGAGACTTTCAAGCCTGTAGAACGAGTTTGGAGAGCTCGTTTGATTTTCGCAAAGGACCACCAAGAGTCTTTCATTGACCTTCTACGTCGCAATGAGGTAACAGAGAACTTCCGAATTGGGACCCAAGACACTGGGTCCCCGTGTCCCCAAGCTCCGTTGAGTAGGCTGCTTTTGAGTTCGGGGGATCAGCAGAGTTTGAGAACTGGGTCAAATGCAGGCTGCGTTGGGTCACACGCACGGGGCTCCATACGCGGCGAAATTAAAATTATGCGAGACGTGGGCCATACCAACAATTGGCCATACTGCGTCGTGGCCCGCGCTGCGTCTGCGTTGTCTCACTGGCTAGTTTTCGATTTTCGGGCCTTGGGCCGACGCGAGCGCATGAGCCCAAGAGTGTCTTGAGTTCTGTACATGCACCCTGGATAGGATCGCAAATTTTTTGGGTCCCCAAGCTGCTTGGGGGGCACAATTCGCGAACTCTCTAGTATGTTATAAGTAGAGACCGGATTTTAGACAAATGCCTAATTTGTTCCTTGCGTTCCTATGATTCCACTTTGATATATAAGCATGAATTAGGGATTAAGGAAGGCTTTTATAGTGTTTTTATAGTGCCTATAAATCCCTATTTTTGGCGTTTGTGCCTAAATGTCTATGAGTGCCTATAAATGCCTATTTTAAAAAACGGCACCTATATGAGCACTATTTAAACTCAAGTTTAGCTTTCGAGTACAGTTTAAGACCGAAATTCATGTTACCGGGCAAAATTGGCGTTTAACAACCTAGTTCCATAGTTCAACAAACTTCCGGAAAGCAACTGATAGCAGCAGTGAAATGGGACTCGACGGCCACCTTACCCCACCGCACTGACATGACGCGAGCGGCTGTAGCAGGGGGGAGAAAGAGGAGAAAAAAGATGCCATTTGTGCAACCCAAAGTGGGAGCACGTCCCAGCGTATACTGTGGAATGGGGAGAGGGAGAAAAAGGTGGTTGGAGGAGAGGGGAATAAGGGGAGAGTGGCGTGCATGGTCGAGGACGTGGCGGACGGCTTTTACGGCCGGTTTTTCAGTCCAGCGTTCCCAAGGAATTGAAGCACCTCCTCGAATACCTGCATGTGGGGGGGGGGGGGGGGCAGGGAACAGGAGGTGCCTGTGTCCAGCAGCAGGAAGATGGAGAACGAATGCGAAACCGTGGAGTGCCGTCTGGGAAAAGTAGAGTGTAGATAAAAAAAACCTGATGTGCACGGGGCTTTTGTTTCGTTTGTGCTTTACTTCTTAAAGGGTGCTTCACCAGGTCACATGAGAAATTTTAGTAGGACACCGGAAGTTGTTGTGTGCCCAATGAAGAACTTTGTACCATAAGAACTTTTTAATTGGTTCATTAGGAGCCGAGAAAGCATGATGCGGGTGGTGAGGTTGAGACCTTTGCCACTCGCAAGCCAAATTCCTTCCCTGCCCTCTTCGGTATCGGAGCAATTCGGAGCCGGAAGATCACACGAGGCAGACGCATCAACACGTCATGCTCACGCAAGTATCACTGCGTGCGCATGACATGCCCAAGGCAGGTCGGGCACACAAGCGGTGTTGTATCGTTTCGGCGTTCTCTCTCGTGTACTGCCTGTTTCTGTGGGATGGATCCCGCTATGCGTTTGGAGAGGCTGGCATGGATCATGTACCTTACCACGACACAGCGCGTCGCACCGCTGGAACTGCTGTAAGGGACGATGCACCAAAAAAAATGCCCCCCACCTCCCCGAAGGGAATCGTGAGGAAATGCGAATGCATTTCGCGCGCGCTTCACTTCATTTGTATATATGGTGGTTGTGGTTCGAAGAAGTTAAAGGCGCCTAATTTCTGCAGCCGGGTCGGGAGCACGGCGCAGCGCCTGTTTTTTTTCTTCTTTTATATATATATACATATATATATATATATATATATATATATATATATATATATATATATATATATATATATATATATATATATATATATATATATATATATATAGATTATGAAGAGTCTGGCTTCGGTTGCCGTAGAACAAAATAGGAAAAATATATATACGCTTCTAAAAAACTGTTTATTGGTGACGTTTCGATCGGAGACCGATCTTCATCAAGACGGTCTCCGATTGATGAAGATCGGTCTCCGATCGAAACGTCACCAATAAACAGTTTTTTAGAAGCGTATATATATTTTTCCTATATATATATATATATATATATATATATATATATATATATATATATACGTGCGAGCGAGCGGACGGGAGAGTGGGGTGCAGGGAGGAGAGAGAGCGAACGGCGAAAGAAGGAGCGGCGAAGCACTGCACCTACTCTCTCCTACACTCTCTCCACACACGCGGGAGCTCCGCCGAGCTCCTGCGATGCGAGCGCCCTCACACACCAAAGCGCGCTCCTCCTCTCCACTCACTCTCCGCTACTCCGCCCGCACCACCTACTCCGGTTGCTAGGGGCGAGGATAAGCGCGCGCGCCCGCAGTGGTTGCTATGGGAGAGGGAGTGAGAGCGGAGAGATGCGGACACCGACGGACACCTGACATGCCCCGACTAAGAAATGCATTCGCATTTAAAACACGCCAAGCGTTATCAGGGCTGGCACCGGCACGACGCGGCAACGGCGAGAACACAAACGCAATCGAAATGTAGGCAGCGTAGTCTCGCATCGTGCTCGATTCGAAGTAAAAAAAATGAAAACGCAGAGAGATTCCGTTTGTATGTTTCGTATTTCTATCAAATTTCATTCTTCTATTCAAGCAACAGATTGCAAAAGTTACACATGCCGTTTCGAATAATTCTCGCAGTGTCCCGTACTACTGTGACGTACGCAGGAGGACCATTCCTTAGGTCGCCTCCTCCATATTGGTGCGTGCGCCAGTGAGATGAAGGGTAGGCGGCGTTCAGTCAAGTCAAAGTCAAGTCAAATTTTATTTACAACATGCACAAGTACAATGTTGAAGGCCACCCTAGCAAGAAAGCTGTAATCATACAGCTTGACAAGGCCAGGGGGCCGTAACCCGGCAGCAACAACAGTACACACATGCGCAATACAAACGAGGCTTCACTAATACAACACGTGCTTCTTTGGTGGTAAATACATATAAATACATGCATGCGCACTGCGAACAGGCTAAAATACGTGTGAATAACATGACCACTAGGAAAGAGGTTATGTTACACTGTTAGAATGGATATGAAGAAAAGCAGCAAAAAAAGAAAAAAAAGTGTGCAGGTGTTGAAAACATTGTAGCAAGCATAGATACAACTTAAATTTGCAGGCTTCAGGCAAACAATTGAAATTTATCAAGCAGAAAGATATCACGCAAGTGCTTGCGTGATAAAAACACACCTGTATGTACGCACTTCTGCAGGCTCAGTGCACGTTAAAGAACACCAGATGGTCAAAATTTCCGGAGCCCTCCACTACGGCGTCTCTCATAATCATTGCGTGGTTTTGGGACGTAAAACCCTAGATATTATTATTAACTTCTGCAGTTGATTTAACTGTTTGGGTTCATTGTAGCTCAGAGTTTGAGTATAGTAATTTGTTCTATGGCGCTTTATCAACCATCTTTCGGGTGCTCGTGCTACGCGGGTGCTGGGTCGTTCCACGAGGGCTGACAAAATTTTTAGAAAGCGTTGAGTTTTCTTATCAGCAAAATGGAATTGATGTCGGAGGCGGTATGCGTAAAGGTTTTGGACGTTAATTCTTTTGTTTTCCTGAAACAGTGGTTTTGTGGGATGTAAATAATGAACATTGTTGACGCAACGAATAGCTTTCTTTTCGAGTAGAAACAATCTGTTGATATTCCGTTTTGTAGTTGTAGCACACACTAAGGTGCAGTAGCTTATATGCGATCGAAAAAGGGAATGATAAAGCTGGAACATTACACGAGGTGGGAACATATGACGGCATCTAAATAGAACAGAGAGCGCAGCAGACAACTTCTTTGCAATAAGGTCTATGTGCGAGTTCCACATAGACCTTATTCCTTCTGTCTGACATTTCACCTCTTTCCGGGGCGCGTAGCGTTGCAAATCCTGGCAGACGTGATCGTTAGCGCCCAGTTCATGCATTACACTTTCCAGCTCGAGATGCTCAAACCTGGTAAGGGGCCCGTTAAGGTGTTCCCTGAGAAAGGTGAAATTGACCCTGCGCGATTAGAGCCGGCCAATACAAGGCTATAAGACCCTTCGGGCCTTTACTGGCGATTGTAACATGTGCTGCCCTTCTCAGCCATGCCGAAAAGAAAGAGATCCAGGAGCGTGTTTATTCGACGGTGGACACTTAACTCACCATGCTGGACAATAAAAGGAGAGACCGTGTTTTGGAAAGCGTGCGGGAAAAACCATTAACTATGTTAAACCATTAACGCCGTTCTGCCAATATAAACTTTAACATTTGTTTTCTTTCCTGTCGTAGACACAGGTCACGCACGGCTGTGTGCGAAAGTTTGAGTTTTTGTAAAAATTTATTGTGCCTATATTTACGATTCTGTGGGCCTAAAACTGTGTTTTGCCTGCCTATTTCTCGCGCCTAATACGCGATTTTTGTTTTGCCTAGAAATCTGGCCTCTAGTTAAAGGGTTGACCCTTGGTCGAGTTTGTAAGGATTGATTTAAAAGGAATTTACAGCGCAAGGAAGATCAGGAAACGCGACGGGTAGGTAGGTAGTTAAGTAAACAACTTTATCCATTCATGAAAGAATCACGTGAGAGGGGAAGTGGAAGCAGGACGACGATGGGCCCTCGGGCCGCTCTAGATGGCCGGACACTTCTGTGCTTCGGTGACCCCTCTGGCCCAGCGCAATGTCCGGAGTTGTAGCTCGAGTTGCGAGATGCGCAGCCTCCCATCGCTCGTGGTGTTCCGACCCTTGCCACGGGGGATTGGATTTGTTCGGACAGTTCAGAAAGACGTGAATAAAGTTGGGAGTGGTGCTAGGACGTAGGCTGCAGCGAGGAGAGGTTTCGCCATGCGTGATAAGGAAGAGAAGGAAAGGAGTAGCGACTGTGGCCGTATGAAAACTGCGCCAGAAAATCTGGTCATTTCTGGAAATAGATTTATGCGGTGAGGGATACGTTAGGCGGGACTTTCGGTAAAACAGTGTTATATCGTGGTAGCAGAGTGTAGATCAAGGAGGTTTTTCGACCCCCTTGGAGTCGATCGCTGGCACAGGGAAGCGACAGACGGAGCAGAAACGCGACGGCGCTCTTTGCCTCTGCCGGTTTTTATTGCGATAGCAATTATATGGACACTCTCGGCTGATTTTCGCCGTCGCCGTCGCCGTCATTCCAGACCACCTTACGGGGGTTCAAACCAGCAATCCCTCGCTCCACAGCCTGCTAGCCAATACAGCCACACACCATGCTCGTGCCAGCGATATAACGGCGAGCTATTCATATGCACAATTTGCCGCTTGCGGTAAGGAGATCTCGGAACAGCTTGAACGTGTTTTCTATCACGCAACGCTTTTACAGTTTCTTTCAAATTGAAAACTGCCCTTTAGATGCGCACGAAAACGTGGCTCCCTTCTGTACCACTCATGATGTAGAATGAAACAAAAGAACACCGGGCACGCGTCGGACGCCAGCGCGTGGCAGGAGACGCAGAGGGGTCATTCCACGTGCCGCAGTGTAAAAGAAAAAGAAGTATCAAACAGCGTCGAAAAGTCATATAATCATATAATCAATCCTTGGCCAATCCCCCCTGAGTGGGTATGAGCCATCTCAGAGGCAACAGCAACAACAGTGTCGGCTTCTGCATTGTGGACACCCTCAGCGCGTCGCTCAAATACAAATACGTAACAACTGCGACAGTTGTTAGTTCACGCTTGTCCTGTGTATACATATGCGTCCTTTTCGAGCGTCCTTCTTTGTGCTGCGGCGGCGCGTTGCAAGTATCGAGCTGCTTGTCGTTCTTCGTGTGACAAACTAATTTCTTGCTATCGCATTCATTGCTTCGCCCTTGTGGTGAAACTGTGACTTTTTTCCCGTTTACTAGTCTTTTATGCGTTGTAAATACCGGTTAAATGATCCTTGTATTTGAATTGAAAAACAATTAGATGTAGCGCATTCCGTGCTTAATCATCAGACGGCAAGCATCGCTTTAGGAACTACCGAGTGGTCTGGAAATACCAAAAACATCTCTGAATCCCTTGAGTAAGTTGATGGGATGAAAATTTCAAGTACTCGTAGGTAGTTGTGACACCTTTGAAGGGTAGTAGTAAAAATATCAGCGTACTTGCTTGAGAACAGACGTGGAAAACTTATCTTTCGGCCTGCGGCCTACCCGGGTTTGGTAGGATGATGTGTCGATTGGTGTCGGCAAAAACGCCATGTAAATACGCAAAACGCACATATTGATCTGTTATTGTGCTTTTTGTTTACCATGTAATGTACATATGTGTACCTATGTTTTTGTAAAAAAATTTTTGCGTGTCTGTGCATGTTCTGTTCTCTTGAAATGTTATTGATGTCCATAGTATGTGTTAATAAATTTCTCTAAACACAGATCGTTGGTACCGTGGTGGGGTCTCGGACACATAGTCGTGTGCAAATTCAATTTAATTCAATGTCTCTATTTTATTGCCTATTCATGAGGGCGGCGAGGACTAATGGCTTATGAGCCTGACAAGGGTTCCCTGACCCCGCATACACTTCAGACAATGTTTAGCATTCTTCTAACAGCATATCGCTCCAATACGCTAGGTTTAAGCGGGAGTATGACAGACAAAAACACTATTTTTAAACTGCATATGTCTGACATACGTATACTTAACATCTACATATTTAAATAACGTTAGCACTGTTTAGAGTTCTAATGGAACTCTCTGTCACCTTTTATTCTAAACAAGAGTACCTGCCAACACTATGATAGCTTTTACATCGAAGCTGTATGTGGCATGGTTCTGACCAAAATTGCGTACGACGACAGGGTGTGTAGGAAGATCCGTGTCGCGAGAATGGAATCCAACGGCGAGGAACCAGTTCTGGATGAGCAGGCGATCGGCCGTGTGTTCATGGCATAGCTCCTCTCTCGCAGCGAATCACGCGCGCGTCTCGCATTGAGGAGCAAGGCGAGAGAATGTCAGGCTCATTCGCTTCAAAACACGCAACTGGCCACGCGTTCGTGGCAAGGCGGCACTGCTGCAGCGAAACGAACCCACGTCTTCGGGGGTTCATTCAAGGAGGTTGAAAAAAATGCCCCCACCTCCCCGAAGGGAATCGTGAGGAAATGCGAATGCATTTCTTGCGCCGACACCGACTTCTGCCATCGCCTTGAGAGGCGCCCAGCCAGCGAACGGTCGAGAGTGAGGCGCGAGCGGACGGGTGAGTGGGGCGCAGGGAGGAGAGAGAGCGAACGGCGAGAGAAGGAGCGGCGAAGCACTGCACCTACCCTCTCCTACACTCTCTCGCACCACATGCTCCGGTTGCTAGGGGCGAGGATAAGCGCGCGCACCCGCAGCTGTTGCTATGGGAGAGGGAGTGAGAGCGGAGAGATAACACTTGCCGGCGCGCGGACAACGCCGGACAACGCCGCACAACGCCGGATGCCTGAAATAGCCCGACTAAGAAATTCATTCGCATTTAAAAGAAATCTGGGGCCTTTCCCGTACTGGGGAAATGCGGGCAAGTGAAGCCTGAATTGAGCGCGCCTGAAGTGCTTTCTTTTAGGGGCGAAGCACCTTAAGAGCGAGGCTTGTCCGGTGTCCATTGTCACGGCTACATTAAAATGGGCAACGCTCGGGTAACGTAAGATATGTGCGACACAAAAAAAGGTTTAACAATAGACTAATATCAATCATAATTGTGACAGAACAATATAAAACACCTACAAGCACAAACTCTTTATACTAGTCAGCGACTTCAACGTAGATATTATGCACCTTAGAAACTAGCTTAGCCGCCGACTTTTTTATGCCACTCAATTTCATTATTGGGGCGACGCTTGGGAACAAAAATATCGACGTATATCCACGAAGTGAATGCTGAAGACGGGAGAGAATTGTGCATCGGATCATGAATCGTGGTCTTCTATATTGTTCTGGTTCACAGCCTTTTATTTTGTTCTTTTTAACCTTTTATTCTGTCATACGCTTTGATTGATGGGTGGTTAAATGTCGATGTTCTTACGGTGTTGTGGACTTTTATTTTCTTTGTTCTGGTTAACAGCCTTTTGATAACCTTTCTGTTGTTCACAGATGTTTCGGTTTCTTCACATGCACCTACGCTACATCTGCTGTAGACGCCGGACGGTGGTTTACGGACATTGTAGGGTCTTAAGGTACTTCGCCCCTAAAAAAGGTTTAACAATAGACTAGTATCAATCATAATTGTGCAAATAACAATATAAAACACCCACAAGCACAAACCTTGTATACTAGTCGGCGACTTCAACGTAGACATTATGGACCTTAAGACCTAGCTTCGCCCACTCGTCACGATTCACTTCGTGGAGATGCCTGGATTCTTCTATTCTTAACAGTGCAGAAGCGGGGTACTGAAGAGACCACTAAGCACAGGCGCAGCGCCTGTGTTGTGTGGTCTCTGTAGTGTCCCGTTTCTGGACTGTTTGGAATAACTATGTGCACGTACCAACAAGCCCGCTTAGCCACCATTTTGCAGTTCTGTCTTTCTGTGTTTTTTTTTTCTTTGTTTCCTTCTTTGTTTGTCATTGCGCAATGTTGCTTCCTTGCCTAAGTTTTCAGCTTTTGTATAGGTAGCGACCTGCCCCGGAACGCTGTTTTAGGGCTCAAACAGCGCGGCATCTTTCACGTTGTTTCGAGCGTCCGTCAGCTTGTCGAAGGGCCCAACGAAAGGATCGTCACGCGATCATAGAGACATGGGTTAGGCATGCAATTTTCTCGAAGTCACGATTTTCCTGAAATGTGCAGTTCTCGATATCGACCTTAAGCGCTGTCCAACAGACCACTTTTACTCCGCCATCACGAAATATTTCAATGAAGCGCCCATAGCAAATCTTCTGCTTCTCAATTATTTATATTATGGCGAAAGCCTTAGTTGCCTCATGAAACGCGGAGATTAAACGGCGTTCTGCGTCGGCGTCGTCAACACGAGCAATGCAATGAATAATCACCTGTTAGCGTTATCATAACATAACCTAACGTAACCTTACAAACATAACGTAACATAACATCACATGACAGCATTGCTTGGTCGAAGAGGGGACGATGCCGGAGGCAGCTCAGCACAAGGTGAGGTACAGAAAACTTACGATACCTTCGATCCTGGAGGTGACTCAAAACCACGTTAGTTGTAGGAAGATTCCGGTGGGTGGTGCGACAGGTTCTAAACATAAAGAAATAATGGTTGGGTTTAACGTCCCAAAACCGCAATACTATTATAATGGACGCCATAGCGGAGCGCTCCGGAAATTTCGACCACCTGGGGTTCCTAAACATGCACCTACACCTAAGCACAAGGGCCTCAAGTATTTTCGCCTCCATAGAAAATTTGGCCGCCGCGGCTGGGAGTCGATCCCGCCACCTTCGGGCACCATAATCACCAGACCATAACGTCAGCCGGTGAGCACCATAACCACCGCGGCGGTTGATGAAGTAATGATGACAAACGCCGTTCAAAAGGCGTTGTTGAGTTCAGTACACTCCATGGTATGAGACAGCTGTACCCCTCAGCACCTCCACACACAACCCCCTGCCACATAAAGAGGGCTTTCTGCACCTGACGGGGTTATGCAGCGCCTACGGCGTCGGCCAACCTTTCACCCAGCGACGATGTCACGTGATGATGTCATGATCTTGCCACGTGATGATTATTTTTTGCCTCACATCGCCTTGACGCTGCCACCGACGGTCACTTCTCGCCTTTAATGAGGCTCCTAAGGTCTTCGCCTTAAAAGGCGACTTAGAGAACCATGTACTCTGCTATGGGAACGCAACAAGCTGCCCCTGAACAGCGTATGAACACAGAAAAACTTAAACACAGGCTAATGCTAAGTTGCATTGCTATGTTAATAGCAATGCAACTTAACATTAGACTTCTATAGACATGCGTTTACGAGAATCGCAAAGCAGACTTCAGCTACATGGACATAAGTTAACTAATGAAATGACGGGGAAGCAACAGGTACAAATGTTGCTTCACCCCTTTACTCACGTGGATTAATAATTTGTCTCGAAAAGCTGGATATACATATATGCGCATTACATGGTCCAAAAGGAAGCACTAATAAAGCGCGAATATTTGTTTGGATAAATAGTTGGTGATTTAGAGCATTATGTACACTCTGCTATGGGAGAGCTGCGAGCCCTGCCGTGTGTTACCAGTTCGCGTTTATGGTTCGCGTGAGCAACGCCAATGTCCTCATATATGGGAGATAAAGCGCGAATATTTGTTTGGATAAATAGTTCGTGATTTAGAGTACTATGTACACTCTGCTATGGGAGAGCTGGGAGCCGTCCCGTGTGTTACCAGTTCGAGTTTATGGTTCGCGTGAGCAACGCCAATGTCCTCATATATGGGAGATAAAGCGCGAATATTTGTTTGGATAAATAGTTCGTGATTTAGAGTACTATGTACACTCTGCTATGGGAGAGCTGGGAGCCGTCCCGTGTGTTACCAGTTCGAGTTTATGGTTCGCGTGAGCAACGCCAATGTCCTCATATATGGGAGATAAAGCGCGAATATTTGTTTGGATAAACAGTTGGGGATTTAGAGTACTATGTACACTCTGCTATGGGAGAGCTGCGAGCCGTCCCGTGTGTTACCAGTTCGCGTTTATGGTTCGCGTGAGCAACGCCAATGTCCTCATATATGGGAGATAAAGCGCGAATATTTGTTTGCATAAAAAACCGGCAGATCCCACGCACTGTGGGAATCGATGTAATGCGAAGCAGCCAGCAAGAAGCAAATCACGCTGTACATAATACGCATGTCATTATTTACATGTTAGGACCTGTCATTTGTGTTCATCATACAGTCACGTCGCGCAATACAAATTTTGGTATATATCAAGCTAGCGATTTGGACGCAAGCCTGAACAATGAGCGTGGCATGTAAATGGCATCGTATACGTATGCCAAGATTTTCTTGTTACCACCCGCCAAGTATGTTCGCTTAATTATTTACCTCGAATCGCAGCGAGACGCGAGACCAATTTGCCTCCGTTTCGCATGCGTTTGTATTTTCACGCTTTGCGCATCGTGCAGAAGCCATCCGCGTTCCAGAGTTTAAATTGACGGACACTTCGTCAATTCCAAAGTGTGTTGCTCGAACGCTTGTGCCCACTGAGACGGGGTCGGTTAGAATGCAACGTGATGCGCGTGTCTCCCTTCTTGCATGATCAGAGACGCCGGAGGCAGCGACGCTACGTAAGCAAAGCGCGAGCGCTGTTGAGTCCAACGCGACCCGTGTCCGCGGCGGCCACCTGGCACCGTGCCAGGGCATGGCTGGAGGGACGGACGGACGACCGAACGGACGGACGTGAGCATGAGACATTAAAGGCTCTCGCCTTAAAAATTTGGTGTATACCAAGCTCGCGAAACAGCCACGAGAGTGTCATGAGCGTGACATGCAAGTCATGTTACGCATGAAATGTCATGATTTCCATATTATCACTTGCTATTTATGCTCGTCATACAGCCACGTCACTCAATACCGAATTTGGTGTATATCAAGCCAGTGAAACGGCCCCGAGAGTGTCATGAGCGTGGCATGCAATTCATGTTGCACATGACATGTCATGATTTCCATATCACCACTTGGCATTTATGTTCGTCATACACTCACGTCACGCAATACCAAATTTCGTCTATATGAAGCTAGCGAAACGGCCATCAGCGCGCCATGAGTGTGGCATGTAAATCATGTGGTACATGACATGCAGGTCATGATTTTCATATTAGCACCTGTCATATATGTTCGTCATGCAGAAATGTGTCATCGTACCAATTTTTGGATTTATCAAGTTAAGAAAACGGTCTCAGGAGCACTATGGCCATGGCGTGTAAATCATACTTTTCATGACAAGTTATTCACGATTTTCATGGTATGAAAACTAAGTAATGTTCGTCATACAGCCATGTTATGCCATACCAATTTTGGTATAAATCCCATTAACGATACGGCCAGGAGAGCACAATGTCGTAGGCGGCTAGATAGATAGATAGATACGCTCAAAGTCGCCGAAGTTCGCTAAGAAAGGCTTCGCATTTAAAACGGCCGCGAGCGCACCATGAGCGTGGCATATAAATCATACTTTTCATGACAAGTTAGTCATGATCTTCATGATATGACGAGCCATTTATGTTCGCCATACAGTTTTGTTATGTCATAGCAAATTTGGTATAAATCCCATTCACGATACGGCCAGGAGAGTACAAAGTCGTAGGCGGCTAGATAGATACGCTCAAAGTCGCCGAAGTTCGCTAAGAAATGTTTCGCATTTAATAGTTGGCGATTTAGAGTACTACGCAGCGCTTGTTTTGTGTTACCTTTTCTTCGTCCCGTCCGTATGCGCGCTGTTTTTTCCCACAATGAATCACCAACCAGCCCAACTTTCAGTCTTGCTTCTATATAACATTTTAAGCTTCCATCGATCGCGTGTTTTTAAGTCGCTTTACAGCCATATTGCATCTTATCGTGGTAAATTATTCGTCACTGTTAGCAATGCGTCGTTAATCATGGCGCTCCTTGAGCAAACTTGGCCTTGACGTCATTAAAAGCCCCATATCACCAAAAGCGTCTGACAGCACGTCCGCCAGTTCACTAGCGCCTATGCGATTGTAAGACGCAAGAGCTCCTTTCGCTTTCCCCTACCTTTCTTTCTTTCTTTCTCTCTTTCTATTTGGTCTTTCGGTGATCAATACCTGCTCAGCACGAGCATAGTGGCCTATTTAGTGGCTCTCAGATGATCATAGAAGAAGTAAGGCTATACAGCTTCTCTTCTCGGGAGCATATTAATTATGATTAGCGAGGCCGTCCTAGAGCTCTCACCAGAAAGCGAAAAAGTAAGCAAGAAGGCCCTTTGAAGCAATGTGCTCATGAAGGTGTGCCCGCTGTGCCGCCGGAGTGAGACATGGGGAGTGGGGGGTGCCTCTTTCTTGTCAAAGATTCTGCAGGCAGGAGGTTAACAAAGCGCCATAATTGAAGCGCGGCATACGTAGTGCGGCATTTCTAGCGCCCATGCCATGGACTTCGCTCCGTTTCAGCGGCCACTGCCTTTAAGGTATTGGGACAAAAAAGACTGCCTTATGCCGGTCATGTACTAACCAACAAGCGACTGAGACTTAATGCAGCTTAGAATATTAAGCCCTGTAAAAGAAAGGGAGCAAAATTTCAGGACAGAAGGCTTTTTTCGTTACCACCGCTTTACATCACCCCCTGAAGGGGGGCTCAGTGTTATGTTCCCGTGTTTTATCCATGCACTGATCCTTTTCCTTTCACTTCAGTGACAATTTTTTAAATGCGAATGCATTTCTTAGTCGGGCTATGTCAGGCATCCGGCGTTGGCGTTGTCCGCGGCGGCCTCGGCAGGTGTTATAGTGAGTAGAGAGGAGGAGCGCGCTCTAGTGCGTGAGGGCGCTCGCATCGCGGGAGCTCGGCGGAGCTATATATGAAAAAAAAAATTTAAAAAAAAAAGAAAAAAAAGGAAAAAAAAGAACAAAAAAATTAAAAAAAATACACACAAAAAAACTGAAAAAAAGCAAAAAAAAAGAAAAACAGGCGTTGCGCCGTGCTCCCGACGGGCCTGCAGAAATTAGGCGCCTTTTCCTTCTTCGAACCACAACCACCATATATAAATGGACTGAAGCGCGCGCGAAATGCATTCGCATTTCCTGACGATTCCCTTCGGGGGAGGTGGGGGGCATTTTTTTTTTTATGAGCCCGGCACATTGGCGTTGTTTTTCTACCCTTTAAGCTCCTTTTATTGAACAAGTGGCGTCTATAGAGAGCCTAATTCAGACCACTCGTGCTGGATATTTTTTCACCCTTAGCTCGAGTGAATGCCTTCTCTGCTCGTGTCGAGAGAAGAGTCTCACGTGGGCTTTGGCGCATGCGCATATACAAGCTTTCAAACCCTGAGAAAATTGTCAGCATGAGGTTTTTCCAAGTAGCTGGAGTAGTTGCGTTTATCGATCCAGCGGAAAATGTATATTGAAGTACTGCCTTACCAGAAAGGTGCAGTTGACTACCCCGGACGTATTCGACAGGTGACAGTTAGGCCGCTTTTAGATCAACTGTGACGTGCCCTTTAGGAAAGTCATGGCAGCAGCGCAAAGAAACAAACGACACAATCACACACACACACACTCGCACACACAACACACACACACACAGACACACACACACACGCACACACACACACCCGCATGCCCACACACGCACGCTCAAACACACACACACACATGCACACACACATGCACATGCACACACACGCACACACAACACACACACACACAGAGACAGACATGCACACGCACACACACACGCATGCCCACACACACATAAACACACATGCACACACACACACGCATGCACACACACACACACATGCACACGCACGCACACACACACACGCATACACACTCACACACACACACGCACGCACAGAAACATACAGACACGTGCGCGTGTACACTCACACAAATAGTATAAAACAGGAACAATGCTATGGCTCGGTAATTTTTCTCAATAATATGGACCAGTTAATTCAATTATTAGGTAAATACAATCTGTCATTTGTTTTCCATTATCTTCTCTTGATTCATTGATTCGACAAGTGCACTTAGGTTAAAAAAAACATTGCACGAAAATGCTACACAACGTGCATGTGGCACTGTTAGACAGCTGAAAAATCCTTAAATATCGTGACATCAACTTCAAGCATATGTGTCGTAGCTGAATAGGCTTTTATTCTAACTCTTTCCTCAAGAAGGGTCAGAGGTATTCATCATTATGATGGCATCACTGCGTGGTTGTCTCAGACAATGCGCCTGCCTGGCTTTGTCTTCACATTTAGGTGGGGCTTGTCAGCGGTTGCAACTCATGAAAAGTTTGGCAGCTTGTTACACTTTGTAGCGCTTGAAGGCCAAAGCCTGCTGCACACTTGGCAATACATTGAACTATATGAAAGAGGACCGGACTTCTTCCGGGACATAACCAGCCACAGTGTGAGAAAACGCATTGAATGACCTTGATGTCCTCCATGGACTGTATTGCCCCCCCACTTTCCCTGAAGATTTCTATAGGGGGTATGGACTTGATGTCATCCGCGAGGATCGCTAGCGTCGGGGTCGCCATTTTGGAGGTCCGTGCGCTCGCCGCATGCGCATAAAACTCGCTGCACGCGCTGTGTCCGAGATCCGTACGGCAACTTGGATGTCTAGAGACCTCCGGAACACCCCCTGCACGCCGAAGCCCGACAGCAAGACGGCGTCTACGAACGGACCTTCAAAATGGCGCAGAGATGGTGTTGCCCCCCTTGCGGATCAAGGCTCAATGCATACCCCCCTATACCTGACGTCAAGTTGAACTTCCTGCGAGATTGGCCTGCCTATTAACAAGAGGGTACGACATGTAATGACGCTATCGTGGGATACCTCGTCATGACTTCATAGTTGCGTCACAAGTGTCTGCTGTGTGTAATGCCATTGTTGCGTCACATGGCGGCGTCATTACATGACGACAATATGAAGAGGCCCACGTGAGTTTTCGTCCTGCTTCATTCACCCGGCGTGCTTCGCCCAAGGGGCCGTGCAATGAGGTACTTGCGCGTTAAGTATCTCATGAGCTTTGTGTTGGATAAACATAGAAATTGCATTGTGCGCTCGCCTGTGTGCATGTGGATCTACTTCTGAGGAGGGGGGAGTGTAGGAGGGGAGAGAGGGAGGGGACGCGCATGCGCAGGGAGGGTGTGGCCTCCGCGGGGAGGGATGCCTAGAGGAGAGAGAGGTGGAGAGGAGGTTTTTTTATTTTTATTTTTTTTAATGTGTTGGCGCATGCGCAGTTGGGGTGTGGACGGACGGACGGACGGACGCCGGACGGACACCGGACGGATGGACACCGGACGGACGTGAGCATGAGACATTAAAGGCTTTCGCCTTAATACTTGCGTATGTGGACCTATATGCGAGTGTGTGACCGATACCGACGGATAAGTGAAAAGTACTGCCCCGTAAGTTTACCTGCTGTTACTTGAGCTGGAGAACATCAAATAATAATAAATTCGGGGCCGAAAAGGCAGACGCAGAAAAAAGGATAAGCACCCGTTCTGTCTTTGTGTCCTTCTCTCTGTTTGATTTTGTCTCTGGTGGCGAAATATAGCAATAATCTCTGTCGAAAATTCTCTTATGACATATATGCCTCGTATTCAAAAATCTCATATGAACACGTATGAATCATATGTGTTCTCGTATGATCAAACAAGATTTTTGGATATGCCGTCATTTGTGTCATATGAGATTTTTCGATGACATAAATATATCGCAGGAGTGCGCCTAACTGGGCTGGTTGCCACATGATTAAGACGGGAACAAATAGCGCTGGACACGGGATGGTCGTTTTTGTCACCGTTGCGAGTCCCGCACTGTTTGTCCCCGTCTAAATATATCGCATTGTTTATTCAGCAACGCCTCCCTGTTGTATCGACTGGCTTGCGCCTTCAGCAGG
>JALIZH010031955.1:0-55263 GCA_030522465.1 Rhipicephalus appendiculatus
GCTCGAGAATTCGTCGACTGGGCGGTGGGCCCCTCAGAGTCGGGCGCCCCGGTGCCGGATCCCCTGGCAGGGTTGCCGTTGGGTAGACTTGAAAAGGAGCCAGAATTCATGCTAAAAGTAGCCAAAGTAGCCATGTCATTTAGATTTATCGCCAAATTTGTAGCCAAATACAAGAAAACGGTGTTATGACTAGAAGTTTTACAAAATAAATATGAATTTGTGTATGCAAGACATAGGTCGGCACTTTAAGGGAGTACTCACTCAAACTCACTCACCACAATTTTTTCAGCCTTCGCAGTCACTCACGTTCACACTCACGTCCACTCACACTCATGAGTACTCACTCACGTTCACACTCACCTCCACTCACACTCATGAGTACTCACTCACGTTCACACTCACGTCCACTCACACTCGTGAGTACTCACTCATACTCAACTCACCACGTTCAAATGAGTGTGAGTTGAGTGCATCATATGAGTGAATGTTATGAGCTCCGTAGGTCGGCACTTTAAGGGAGTACTCACTCAAACTCACTCACCACAATTCTTTTTTCAGCCTTCGCACTCACTACGTTCACTCACGTCCACTCACACTCATGAGTTCTCACTCACGTTCACACTCTCCTCCACTCACACTCATGAGTTCTCACTCACGTTCACACTCACGTCCACTCACACTCGTGAGTACTCACTCATACTCAACTCACCACGTTCAAATGAGTGTGAGTTGAGTGCACTCATGAGTGAATGTTGCGAGCTCCGTAGGTCGGCACTTTAAGGGAGTACTCACTCAAACTCACTCACCACAATTTTTTCAGCCTTCGCACTCACTCACGTTCACACTCACGACCACTCACACTCATGAGTTCTCACTCACGTTCACACTCACCTCCACTCACACTCATGAGTACTCACTCACGTTCACACTCACGTCCACTCACACTCGTGAGTACTCACTCATACTCAACTCACCACGTTCAAATGAGTGTGAGTTGAGTGCACTCATGAGTGAATGTTGCGAGCTCCATAGGTCGGCACTTTAAGGGAGTACTCACTCAAACTCACTCACCACAATTTTTTCAGCCTTCGCACTCACTCACGTTCACACTCACGTCCACTCACACTCATGAGCACTCACTCACGTTCACACTCACGACCACTCACACTCATGAGTTCTCACTCACGTTCACACTCACGTCCACTCACACGCATGAGTACTCACTCATACTCAACTCACCACGTTCAAATAAATGTGAGTGAGTGTGAGTTGAGTGCACTCATGAGTGAGTGTGCCGAGCTATGATGCAAGAACATAGGAATAATAGGAACATACGAACATAGGAATTTCTTTCCACCTTGCTCTTCAAGCCACAGGGGAGTTGCGGAAAAGGATTTATTTATTTATTTATTTAACGGAAGGCCACGAAGAGCATTGCCGAGGAGGGTGCATAAAACACTAACAAACAAGTGAACAGAATTTAATAAGTAAAAAAGAACAATGAACAGACTTCCAACAGACTTCGGTAAGCTTCGGTTTTACAAAATAGAGTGACCTCAGAACGATAATCAAAGGGTTCAACCATAGTGCGGTGATAAAATAAGTCGGTCGTGGAGGACGCTTCGCTGGTATATTCCATGAAATAAAGTCAAGCGGCGAAAATTTCAATGCGCTGCTAGAGAGGGAGCGGAAAGGCGGCATTTCGCAGCTCTTATGTTAGGAGTTCGGCTGTAGTCAGAAAGAAGTTCGCATTCTTCCTGTTACTAGTACATTATAGGTATATATGAGCACATATATTCATAGCAATTAAGTCACAGGTTATAAAATGCAGTGCTTTTCAAGGCGTAAATAGGCAGAATGTTAGTGTTTCGGAAGACGAATAACCTTGATTTTTCTTACACTTAGTTCCATAAATCATATTTTGCACCCGGTGGCGCAGCAATTATGTCGTATTAGTTAAATTGAGTACGTCTGTATCTATTTATGCAGGATAGTTCTTCCCAGAGACAGGGTAATTTTGAAGCATTCCCGCCAACAAGTGAGTGGGAACGTTAAACGTTTAAGCAGTTGTTTTTTGAAGACGCAGATCTAGATTGATTACTAAATTTACCATAATAACAGACCAGCTTCATCTTGGTGCTGATATTTGTTTTGCGGGATGCTGCTTTGGTGCGCATGAGGCTGTTGCTGGAGCCAATGCATGCGCGCGCATTATGTACCACGACTAAAAAGTGAAAAGCAGTGAACGATAATTAGGCTTCCCTGTTCTTTTAGCTGCAAATAATAAGAAAATTGGCTACTAAATGCGCCTAAACAGAAGTTCAATGTAGCCCAAAAGTAGCCATGGCGCCAACCTCAAATTTTTGTAGCCATACAGAGTCCTAAGGTAGCCAATTTGGCGCAAGGTAGCCACCAACGGCAACCCTGGCCCCTGGTCACCTACCACGACATTACCCAGCACCATCGCCTCGAGCGATATACCTATTCGCGCCCTGATGGCATTCTTCCCAAGCGGTCCGAGATCGCCTGGCGTCGCCAACAGACCCGCACCTTTCCGTGCCCCCCTCGTGTTTTCGTACATCCACGCAGATGTCATGGATCCACGCTGCCGCCTCTGCGGCGGCGTTGCATCGCTGAACGACATCCTCTGGGGCTGCCCGGACGATTCCCCGCCCGCCGACTTCATTCGCCCACCCCCGACTGAGGAACAATGGGAGGCCCTTCTTTCCAGCACCGACAGGGATATCCAGACACGGGTCCTGGTACGAGCGGAAGATTTCACCGAGAAGCACGGCCCGGCAGCCTACGTGGCTTAGTCTCCCTTACCCCTCACACCTTCGATGAATAAAGTTGTCACTCACTCACTTCCATTCGCTACCGCTTCCCTTTCACCAAACTCTCTCCCACAACAGCCTACACCGCCTCCCTTGCTCCCGCTCTCCATATCTATACTGACGGTTCCTACACATCCCGTGCATCTGGTTCGGGTTTTGTTGTATTGATCGTACTCGACAGGTAAAAAAAAAGTAGCCAATTTTTTTATTATCAATGCCACCAGCGCCTATTCTACCAAATTAATAGCTTTCCATGAGGTTTTACTATACATCAACCTACCTAGCCACCCATCTTCTGTTCATTTATACACAGGCTGCCAGTCACTACTTGCCAAACTCTCCAGCACTGCCGATGACGACGAACACATATGGGACTTAAAATTTCTTCTCCATAGCATCGCCTCTTCTGGTATACATGTCCAGCTTTTCCACGTCCCCGCTCACACGGGCATTTTTGGCAACGAATTGGCAGACAGATTGGCAACCCTTGCGATAACTCATGGTTTTCTCCGCCTTGCAAAATATTCCACACGCTCGATCAAAATAATGTTTAAAACAATCCTCCAATACCAGTGGTACTCTTACTGGCAATCCGAATGCCCTGGGACACCGGTTTATAACTGGATTCCTTGTACATACAGCATCCCCACCTGGTTTGCTCCCCAAAGTAACCTCACCCATCTCTTTTCTGGTCACGGCCACTTCCAGTACTGTATACTTGTTCCGATTTCGTATGAATACAACAAACATTTGCGCATGTGGCTCCCCATGTGCTAATGTAGATAAATACTTAAACTGGTGTCCCCTTACTTCACACATCGCCGCACGCTTGCAACGACCCGGCAGCTCTACCGTTTCACACTCCGATCATCCTGCACTCCTAACCGATGAACACACACGCGCACTTTTACTTGAATTAGTTTCCATCATGAAAACTTCTGTAACCCTTCTCACACCACCTTCCCACTTGCCAGATGCTTCTTAACCACGCCTACAAAATTTAAAATTTCCACCTCCCGCCTCTATCACCCTCACACACATCGTCATTCCTGCTCAATCGCTTTCTTTTTTAGGTGCATGATACCGACAGCTTCCGGGATACCGGAACCTGTCGGTATCATACCGGAACTATGGCAGGGACTGTCCCTTCGGTGGATGCCTGTGGCATTCCCCTAACATCTCTCGACCACTTTCATAACCACTTTCACCATCTGTTGCTTCAGCCAACCAACAGCACCACTTCCTCTACTTTCCTCCTTTCCTCATCTTTCTCCAGTCTCTTTTTTCCCGACTGCAGGTGCCACTACTCTTCTCCTTGGCTTCCGTCAACCATCCTTTTCGTGCACCTCACGTGGTCCTTTCCGTTCCTCGCCCAGGATCCTTCCCGCCGACACTTCGCTCCCTTCTGCTGCATCTAACGTGGCCTCTCCTGTGCCACACCTGGAGCCTACCACATGGATCCTGCCGGCAGTTCTCCACGCCGCTTCATTACACGTCTCTAGACTACAGCCTTCTCTTTCCCAGCTTCAAAGTACTCATGCTTTAACAATAAACGGCAAACCGGCGCTTCACTCCGGCATCAAATTATAAAACCCCTATCATACCACTGCCCAAAATCGCCCCTTTTTCTTTTCCATGGGGTACGCAGGCGGCGCCTCATTAATCGCACCTACCATACTTTTCCTTAACAGTCGACCTCCTCCGAGGTAC
This sequence comes from Rhipicephalus appendiculatus, assembly GCA_030522465.1. Lineage (NCBI taxonomy): Eukaryota > Metazoa > Arthropoda > Arachnida > Ixodida > Ixodidae > Rhipicephalus > Rhipicephalus appendiculatus. The sequence goes on from JALIZH010031955.1 coordinate 4,545, forward strand.
TGTTCCCTTTGAAACCCTCCGAATTGTTCTTTTTTTTCACATAATTGGCTTTTCTTCGGAATTATACGTTTGGGAGTACTCCCCTTTTCATTTCTTTTAATTGGCTTCAACCCGTCATGCCTTTCGGTGGCACGGGTATGCCCCCTTTTCTTTTACGTTCTTCTTAAATGCTAAGGGACAAAACTAGCCATTGTTGGCGGCCAGCGATCTTGTCATCACGAATGTTCCAGGCAAGTGCTCGATTTTCCTGCCTTTCTTCTCTGCGGGCGTTTGTTTCTTGTGTCAGGTATTATCGTTGTATGAACTGAGCGGTCCAGTGCTAAACGAAACGCCGAAGCGGACGGCGGTTGCTCGGCGCCATCACGAGCTTTGACGAACTTCGCGCTGACGCAGTACGCGCTGCGAGTACAGCTCCGTGCTCTTTAGTCGTCTTCGAATCTTCGTGAAGCGAAATGTTCGCGCGTCGAAAGTGCGCCGTCCGCGGTGCTCCCTGTGCTGTTATGCCTGCCGTTCGTCCCCATTCATGTGCGTTCCTGTGTGTGTGTCCAGGCCGCCGAATGTCGTAAGCTGGACATTGACTAAGCGCAGTCACTGGCTTTTATTTTTGTTTTATGCGAACCCGATTTGCCAGAAAACAGACAAGAAGCGTGCTGCGTATGAATACAGGGGGGATTCGTCTCCTGGCCTCCGTATCGGTCGAACGTTAGACGACTACCGGTGGTCGTTCTGCCGTCGAATGCACCCGCCGCGGTGGTGTTGGGGTTATGGTGCTTCACTGCTGACCTGAAGGTCGCGGGATCGAATCCCGGCCGCGGCGGCCCGCATTTTTAATGGAGTCGAAAATGCTTGAGGTCTGTGTATTTAGATTTCCGTGCTCATTAAAGAACCCCCTGGGGGGCCGAAATTAAACCCCAGCAGTTATTATCACTGGCGACGAATGGGCAACAGCGCCTGCGCAAAGGTCGCTGCAGCCGGTGGCGGCGACGAGCGGCCGTGAAACGCTCCGACCTTCCATTTAGCAGTGAACTACTGTGTACAACGATTTTGTCACGACCACGAAGTGTATAATACACTGATGCAGATGCAGGTCTACCTGAGCTCGCATAGTCCGGCAGGATAGCTACCTAAGTTATACAAGCAGCTAGGTCCACAGCTGGTCCACGTGGGAACAAATAAGCGTGATGGCTGTGTTAAGCAGCACACAGAATTAACGAGACAAATAGGAGAAAACATAAGCAAACAAAACGCTCGCTGACGCCGCTTGTTAGGTCGTGCTTTCTCTGAATTACCCTGTTTCGTGCGCCGCTTCCCACACAAACACAGGCGCACGCACACCATGATGGTCTTTGACGTGTGCTGTTTCCCGTTTTTCAAATGGGGTATCCTCCCTACGACAGCAACAAGTATTTCTGAAAATGATGCTGGTGACTCTGAGCGTGATCAGAGCAGTCGGGAAATGTCTTTAGCACACAGCCCCTTCTTTCTGGAGTTATGGGTCACGTGCGCCGCAAGGGCCATATACATATGCCGAGAAGGCATTATAAAGAGTGTGTACGTTATTGCTTAACGGAAATGTTTTGATCACTTGTTTTTTCACATTCCTTTCAGGCGTTAACAAAGTGCTGATGTGGTAGTCGGAAGACCTTTGAAATGTCATACGCTGGTTAGCGACACTTATTTATTTTGTGCAAATGAATTTTTCCGTGTTTTGTTGAATGGTGCATTATTATTTATTCGGCATGCACCAGCAGGAGTGGTGCAAGCATGCGCAGTATATGCAGGCAGTATTAGTGTAAGTTGAAACAGCACTGTAAAACGTACAAACGCACTTATGGACCCTCATCAATTCCTGATTTGCACATTGAATATGATTAAACACCCTATTTTGAAAATATGAGTAGCATAAACTTTCCTACGAAACATCAGCTTTTTCACAGTACTGATGTTTCACACCTGCCGTCAATTCAACAAAAGCTTGTGTTAATTTTCACAGATTAAGTTACCACCGTAGAGTAAACTACACTACACTACATAGTACACTAAGTATACTTCATGCTCTGTAAAACAAGACCTTTCCCTTTAAGATAACGAAGCAACAGAAAAGCCCAGTCAATCGCAGATAGACCCATCAAACGAAGCCACCTCTTTTCCATTCTGGAGAACGACGAATAAAATGTAAAGAGAAGAAGAGAAAAAATCTGACAGGGGTATCTTGAAGAACTTGTTGCTGGGCTAGTTGGTACATAATTTAGTGGAAAAATTTAGACGCCTAAGCTCCACCAAGAGAAAGACGAAGCGCACGAAAAGAGACGCTCTTTTCCTGTGCTTCGTCTTTCTTTTGGTAGTACTAGGTGTCTAAATTTTGCCTCTAAGGGGACAGGAGTACCCACTTTACGAAAAACTCTGTTTTCATTCATAATAACGGAATGACTTACGGGCAGCCCGTGCTACGGCAACCCCCGTTTTTGGTACATTAAATAATGGAAATGCTGTATTTCAAGTTACAGAGTCATGCTGTGTTAAGGGATAACAGAATCGCCGTGTTTATGAATACACAGATGACGTGCTCGTAATAACGGAAGTGTGTTGAATGTGGTGATACAAAAGAAGTTACGGAGTCTCCGTGAAACTCAGCCTGCTGTTCCTTATTTACAGAAATGCCTCGGGCACCGATTTACCAGCAACTTCTGGCGTGAACGGAGACATTTTTTTAACAGTGTAGAACGCGATAGCGTAATCGGTCCCCGTGTGCACCGCCCCCTAATTGTTAGCCTCGTTTCGGTTCTCGGTGCGATCTTGAACCGTGCCGTAAAAAAAGCTAATGACTTCGTGCGTAAATGACTGCGCGCGTAACATGTCCTGATGATACAAGTATTACTGACCACCTTTCGCTATGTTGAGATAGCATCAGACAGACGATTTGCGTCAATGCAATGTGGGCTGAATTTACTGGTGTCGTACTGCACTGCGTCAATAAGTTTGTGCCAATACGAAGGAAGAAAAGTAATAAACGGAATTCGTGGATAACACCCGAAATCATACATTTAAAACGGAAAATTAGCCGTGCAAGAAAGAAGTTAAGAAAAGATCACAATAAAATTTCGGCACTAAGCACTGCCTTGCGCACGAAGATGGCTGCTGCTAAAAAAAACTTTCTAAGATGTGACATTGACTAATTTTATGAAGGACGATCGGCAGCGTATCTGGCATCGTTTGTCACTGGACAATGAAGGTCCCAGGGACATTGTCGTTAATGATGAACTTCGGACTATTCTCGTATTGTAACTTGCCTTAATGGTTTTTTCAATCCGTCTTTGCTGATAGTTGTGCAGATGGTTTTTCACCCCCCGCACTAGAAGCCCCGTACATTTCACTGATGCCTGATATAGAGATAATACATGAAGGCATTGTAGCACTTTTGCTCAACATTAAACACAAGAAATCTATAGGTCCAGACGGTATACCAAGTGCGTTTTTGCGTAGATATGCGCAATGGGTAGCATACGCTCTCGAAATTATATTTAAGGCATCGCTAACTCAGAAACAGATTCCAGTTGATTGGCTGGCTGCAAAAGTTGTCCCGGTACAAAAATCTGGTGAAAAGCAAAACATTGGAAACTATCGGCCCATTTCATTGACGTGTGTATGCTGCAAGCTTCTTGAACACATAATATCCAAATCAATCTATAGTTACCTTGAAGACCAGACGGCTTTCTTTTCAATCAACACGGCTTTCGACGGAACCTATCCACTGTTACACAATTGGTAGAAACAATTAATCACTTTTCAACTGCACTGAATAACAGAAAACAGATTGATGCTATATGTTTAGATTTATCGAAGGCGTTTGATGGGGCCGTGTATACAAATTTAATTATTGAGCTAATGGAAATGAATATAAATTATGAAGTTGTTGTGTGGATCCGCTCATACCTTACAGGTCGGACACAATACGACGAAATAAACGGCGGGAATTCTAATCTCTTAACGATAACCTCAAGCGTACCACAGGGATCCGTCTTAGGACTCCTTCTTTTCTTGGTTTATATAAACGATATTGCTCATGACATAGGCGACGACATAACTGTTAGGTTATTCAGAGATGATTGCCTAATATACCGTGAAATTAATGACCAGAATGATCAGGCGTATAGCAGTAGAAGGATGGGCTGCTCAATGGAAAATTAAAATTAATGATTCCAAATCAGTAATGCTCAGTGTGACCAACCGAAAAAAGCACGTTATCAAATGTAATTATGAAATGAGTTCTACCAGTCTTACTGAAGCTTACACGATAAAGTACCTAGGCTTAACAATTTCCAAAGACTTAAGTTGGAAAACACTCGTAAACACGATTTGGACAGCTGCAGAAAAAAAAGTTATGGTTCCTTCGCCGTAAACAAAAGCTAGCAACACCATCCGTTAAATTGCTTGCATATTTGACCTACGTAAGACCACCTTTAGAGTATGCCAGTGCAGTATGCGATCCATTCCAGCCGGGGTTAATAAGTCGAATTGAAAAAAATACAGAGAAAAGCCGCAAGGCTAATTTTATCGCGTTATTCTCGAAATGACTCCGTTTCTGAAAATTCTTCGGTTGCTTGAATTGCCTACGATGGCTAAACGCCGAAAACTTGGTAGTCTTAAATTTCTTTTTTAAATGCGAAGCATTTCTTTGCGTACTGTGAGCGTTTCTATCTACGTATCTATCTATCTATCTATCTATCTATCTATCTATCTATCTATCTATCTAGCCGCCTACGTATGGGTGCTCTCGTGATCGCCTCCTTAACTTGGTGTCGACCAAAATTTGTATGGGAGGGTAAAAGGTATTGACGGAATATGTCTGGCTGGTCATGACATGAATAACGTGAAAATCCTGTCGCATACGTCGTCAAACCCTTTCCTGCAGACACCTGTGGCACATACCCGTATACCACGGGCCGCGGTATGCGGATATGCGCCACAGGTGTTTGACAATTTATATCTACCCAGGAACGGCGAGGACAGACATCAGTAATTTAGAAGCGAGAGCGTTAAGAAAAACTGACGTCGGCAGCGTTGACCCGACGAAATGCAAATAATAAATATCAGGGTCCCAGCAGGAATCGAACCCAAGCAATCTGCGTGGCAATCAAGTATTCTACCACAGAGCCACGCCAGGTCTCGGGAACTACTTTTTAAAAAAGACCCTATGCAGGTGTAATGTTGGTGAAACGTCAATTGTGGTTGCTGTGCAGGCTATCTAACTTTATAAACATTACATATGTACTCCTATGAGGCAGCGGTCACGTCGGGTTAATGTCAATTGTATACTTAAGCGCCATCCGCTGTAGTTAGCCCACGAAGCACTATCCAGGGCTACCATCCTCGCAAGCACAAGTGCGACATATCAGCTTGCCGTTGTGGTGTTGGTAATACCCATGTTTCTGTTAGCATCGTTACGCAACTGTAAAGAACTAGTTATATGAAACATATGCGACTGTTGAACATATGTCTGTGCGTACAACTTTTGTACATATCTTTAACGTCACTTCGTAACGTTTCGCTCAACAAAACATTACAACCTAGTCCCCCCTGCCTCCGCATGCTTCGCATAACACCGATTCCCATGGTACTTGGGATCTGCCAATTTTGTTATCAAAAGGACACCTTATTATTGAAACTAATCCTTATCTTATTCCCAGGCCGACCAGCAACGTCAGATCAAGCAATCATTTTGTGTTTTTGGTTCCAAAATCTAATCTTGATATGTACGCGTATTATTTTTTTCCCCGAACGATAAAAGAGTGGAACTATTTGCCAGTGTCTGTACTGAATTCGGAGAGCGTCGAAAGCTTTGAAGAGTGCGTTAAAATTCTAATATAACACTGAGTGTTGCAATTGTTGTACGTACATTGCCATGTTGTTCGAAAATACATCCTGTAGTTATTTCATACTGCATACTATACCACCGTCACAATGCCTGTATGTATGTTTTTCCACAGTTTTATATGTCTTTTGTGTATTTTTATACATTTTTATTTTCGTTATAGTACGTTCTAATTACTTTATTTCTCTGTTATGTAAATTCACTGTACCCACCCTCTTACGGCCATGACGGCCAACAGCATTTGGAAATAAATAAATAAAAAAAACGAGGCTTCACTGTCCGTGTGGCTATCTTCATTGGTTAGTGACCTCGATTTTGTCCACATCAGTCACTGAGAAGCTTCGCTTTGACTTGAACTGTGCGCGTAATGCCCCAAAACATGGCGGAAGCTGTTGAAAATGAAGAGGTTTGAGCCGCGGTCCGCATGCTGGCATAAAACTTGCTTGCTGTAGAACGATGGACGAACGAACAGTTTAAGGCTATTTTAAGAGCGAAAAAACTATCGTCACGTGAGCGTGGTGGTGTTGGTAGTGGCGATATTAAGGGAGGGATGCAGAACACGTTTCTGGAGTTTTGCGCCGTGCTCACATAGGGAATGAAACCACAGGGCGATGAATACTGCGCTTTTACACTGCTGTTATGGGAAATAACTGCAGAATTTGTGTATTCATCAATAAAATAAAACTATATTGATGTAACAGGCATTTGTTTATAGTTTCTTGGTACTCCCATAGGTCGGCATTCGGTTAATTCGGACATTTTTTCCGGTTCCGTGAAACCCGAATTAACGAGCTTTTACTGTAACTGCAAGGCACATGAAGTTACAGGACCTAAAAATTTTCATGCTAACACAGCACAGCTGATCAACGAAAACTCCCACTGCGGTTGAAATCGTGGTCGACCGGCTGCTGGAATGGCTAGAAAAAAAAAAAACCAATTGTCGCGGCTTATTACAGCAAGCCGCCTGTTGCAGCGTGAGACCTGTTGCAGCATGACAGCTGTTACAGAATGAAGTAAAAGAAATGTAAAACAAAAGTGGACAAAATAAATGCAGCTGCGTCGCTGTCTCCCCATAAGGAAAATTTCTGCTCGTGAACATCAAGGCTAGCTGGACGTCATAGTGTGTTTCAGTAACAGTAAGCAGGTACCCGTTCCGCTGTGCAATGACAGTCAGTGTTCTGATGCAGTAGACACCGTCTGACTCAGGTACAGAGACGAATGTATAGCAGCTTATATAACATTTCTTTAGTTTTGTTTACTCAATACGTCATTGGAGCGAATACATAATTGAAGCTAGCCCCCCGCTTTGTCGACTTTGAGGCCTCTTTCCACAAGCGGCTTTTTGTGGAGTCCTGGTTTATTCAGGCAACACCCGGGAAGTTGAACCGGTCTGCAGGTGCGCTGCCGAGTGTGTATTACAAAGGACTACGGCACGTCGCTCAAAACAAGCGTGATCCCTCAACTTGAAGAGAAGGCGTTATAAACTCTGTTGCTCTCCGGTGCCCCCTCAGTCACCCCCTGAAGAAGGGTCCGAGTTGAACCCAAAACGTCAGGATTTTCTCATTTTAAAGTGAAAAGAAATTTTTACTTTTAATAATTACGGTGGTTGGTATCCCTTTTCCAATGTTATCATTGGAGAGTACACCATTCTGAACTGATAGTTGTCGCTTATTCTGCGATCTCCTATATTGCACTCTTTCGCAGAATACCGTACACGGAATTGCAAATGAGTTCTGCGGAATCCCGCAAGGTGGCGAAAGGGTTAAGAAAGGGGGGGGGGGGGGAATCCGTATGGATTTCCTTGTGGCTTCTTGCTACAAACGGGTGGTTGTCTATTCCCCCCCCCCCCTTTCCTCCCCCCCCTTCCTTAACCGTACAGGGAACAACGATCACATGGGCTAACCTTCCTGTTTTAAATAAAAAGCTCCCCCTCTCTCGCTTTAATCCATATTAAGCAAGTAGAAACAGGTTGCAAAAGCCTGCCGCTGCGGTTTGACATTCCAGGTCTTGCGGGGCACATACTCTAAACCAGCAGCGCAGTAAAGCTTCGGCAGGAATTTCTAATGCCTATATTAAGCATTTCTCACTGCAGTTTGCTTCCTTTCTGGCTGGGGGGCATGCTGCTAGGCCAACACTGCAATGTGTCTGTATAATTTCCGCTGCAAGGAAGCTCAGACGGGCAAATATACCTTCAAAAACAAACGAAATGCGCATAACTTGAAAAGAGCGCAAAAGCGCAGAACAGCGCAGAAGCGTACAAACACGAGTAGTGCTAACGCACCTTATTCATTATAAAAGACAACTGTGCAATATAGAGCGATGTGGAGGCTAGAGGTGTGCACGGGCTCCGGGTAACCCGAAAGCCCGAGCCCGGCCCGGCCCGCGGGCCGGGCTCGGGTATACGGACGTCTTTCCATCTCGGGCCCGGGCCGGGTTCGGGCTACTCATCTCGGGCTTCGGCTGGGCCGGGCCAGGTGTAAAGCCCGCATGAAACCAGAAATATAGACGTTGTGCCGGATTGTTTTCTAGCACATAGCGGTGAGCACACAGGTCACCTTTGTGATTATTTATCCATGCAATCATCCTCCTGTCTTGCATCAGACATACTACAAAGAGATAGAGAGAAAGGAAGAAGAGAAAAGGCAGGGAGGTTAACCAGACGAGCGTCCGGTTTGCTACCCTGCACCGGGGATAAGGGAATGGGGATTAAAAAGAGAAAAAAGAGAAGAAGAGCATTGCACGCACACTAGTACAGTCAGTCACTGAGGCCGCAGACATACTAAACTTCTGGAAGAACAAGATGTCTAATTGTTCCAAGCTTACTGTGCTTGCGAAAAAACATATTTACGATTTCGGATACCAGTGCGAGCAGCGAACGGAACTTCAATTCGACGGGATATGTGATGCAGGAGCGCAGCACTTCACTGAAGTCCGAATCACTGCACAGCCTGTTATTTTTACACAACTTGTAATCTGTGTATACACACTAACATGTGTCGTTTGCATATGTTTAATTTTGAAATGTTGAATGAAATGCCACATGATCAAAAAGCGATATCTAGTCTCCGCAGCAAACTTTCATAGTGTCGGGCCCGACCGGGCCCGGGTTTCTGTTTTTTTACGTCGGGCCGGGCCCGACGGGCTCGAATTCTTTGAGGTTCGGGCTCGGGCGGGCCTTCGACGCAGTCAGTGGGTCCGGGCCGGGCTCGGGCTTGAAAATTAGGCCCGTGCACAGCTCTAGTGGAGGCGTCACTTGCACACATGTTGCATTCGGCTTGATTTAAAAAAAAGCTCCGAAAATTTATCGAGGATCAGAGTCTCCTTCCTCCGAATATGGTGGGTTTCCGCCCACATCTCTCAACGCAAGATGTGATGCTTCTCCTTAAGTCCCACATCATTGACGACAACACTCGCGATGCCAGGGCTATACTTGGTCTCCATCTGCCTAAAGGTTTTTGACCCCATATCTCACGCCCATATATACTGGAATCCGAAAATCACCTCAACCTGGGTGCGGGATTTCATAATTTCTCCGCGGCTTTGCTCAACGAACGAACGGCCACTCTTAAGTTGGGGGGCGATGAAGGCGGAAAACTACGAATTAGGTTCGCGTGGAACCCCTCAGGGGGCAGTCGTCTCCCCGCTTCTTTTTAATATTGGCATGGCTCTCCTTGCTCGCAAACTGGACGAACTCGAGGAGAGTCCACTCTACGCGGAGTGCACTCTACATGGTCTGGGTTCGAGGCGGTGCCGTAGGACACCTTGAGGATCGATTGCAGGAGGCGGTCAACGCGGTTGAAAGGAACATCAGTCGTGTGTCCTTAACGCTTTCAAGTAGCAAATCAGAACTACTAATATACAAGCCCACCATAAAGGGACGGTGACCCGAGGACTGGGTCCTCCCTGAGGAGGTGGATGTGACATTGTTGACTGCTAGCGGGGATAAAGTTCCCGATGTTAGCTGCATCAGAATATTAGGTATGCTCATCTCAGCGAATGGCTACAACACAGAAACTCTACGTAGATTAGAGCAACATATACTGCGGCTACGCTTCGCCTCATTATCAGAGTATCTAACAGGAGAGGAGGCATGAAGGAGGACAATCTTTCATGTTAAGGCAGGTAGCGCAAAGAAACACGGACACAAGCGAGAAATGTGTTGTGATCTTTGATAAATAGGCGAGGATTCTGAGAATAAACTTTAGTTTGAAGTTAGCGGTTGTCTCGCGTACTTATTCCTCGCTTGTGTCCGTGTTTCTTTGCACTACCTGCCTTAACATGAATTCCCGCAAACTAGCCCAGTTGTCCGTTCTCGTAAGGACAATCTTTTTCGCCTCTTTTATGCCTTCCTCCTGAGTCATGTTCATTATATTGCATCTATGCATAAGTGGCTCGCTACGGAAAGGAACAAGCTCAATGTACTGATCCGTAAAACTGTTAAAAGGGCCCTCGGCCTTTCAATCCGAACTAGCACTCAGGGGCTTTTAGCATTAGGACTTCACAATACGCTGGATGAAATTATAGAGGCTGAACGCACGGCGCAGATCTCTCGCCTCTCGGTCACCCGGGCGGGACGGGAGCGTGCCGGAATTTCCACCATATTGCAGGAAGAGCGGATGATCTCGCTTGACTCCGCCGTTAGACAGTGGTTACCCCTATTCCTTGGAATATGCACCCTCGATTTAACATCGCAAGGAGAAGGGCTAAAGCAAAGAAAATTTTGGCACAGGTACACTCAAAGTCGAGATCGTCGACCTTCACGGACGCTGCGCGTGAGGATAGGAATCGTTATGTGGCCGTTGCGGTCTCTGAGAGAGGTACATTAATGTCGGCATGCTCTGCCGAGGCAATCTCCCCGGCAATAGCTGAGCAGGTATCTATCGCACTAGGGCTTTTGGACTCCTCATGATGTCATATTTATTCTGACTCCCGTTCGGCGGTTAGAGCCTTGCCTCTGGCAGAGTCTCCCCGCTTGTTGCTAGGATTCTCAGAGGTAGGACCATTACTCCACACGAGATCATTTGGTTCCCGGCCCATATGGGCTCCATGAACAGCGGCATCACCAACTCCAAGGAACTGACCCACGCCCGGGCGCGAAGACTATCCTTCCGCGAGGGGTTTCACGGCCCTGGCTGTTGGACCACTCCGCCCCGCCCGGGGCCGATCCTTTGTATGGGTGTGCCGCTGATCGAGCGTCGCGGGACGTCCTCGCTACATGCAATGAAGTCACTTCACATTACCGTTTGGATCGTAGGGTCTTTCCTCCACCCCATTCGCATCTTACCAGAGGTCAAGAAATCGCGCTCAGACTTCTACAGACAGGGATTTACCCCTGCCCAGCCAACGTTTCGATTTATACGGATATATCTTCTCACTGCCCGGACTGTGGGTGTGTGTGCACATTTCAGCACATGATGTGGGACCACCCCCCACATACCCAAGGAACTCAAGACGCGAATCCTCCCGAGACAAGACTTTTATACCGCCATCAAAAGCACGGATCGTCACCCTTCAGCTTCGGGCAATCCAAGGGGCCCATGATGCCGCGGGCAGGTATACTCCCTGCCTGTTCCAACTTGGAAGCGGCCCGCAGGGGGGTTCAGGGTAAAACCCGGCTCTCCTCCCTCGGTGCTCAATAAAGTTATCTATCTATCTATCTATCTATCTATCTATCTATCTATCTATCTATCTATCTATCTATCTATCTATCTATCTATCTATCTATCTATCTATCTATCTATCTATCTATCTATCTATCTATCTATCTATCTATCTATCTATCTATCTATCTATCTATCTATCTATCTATCTATCTATCTATCTATCTATCTATCTATCTATCTATGGATGGATGGATGGATGGATGGATGGATGGAAAAACTTTATTAATTGTCTATCTATCGAAAATTTTCCGAGCACATGTGTTCTTGTTTCACCCAAGATATTTTATCTTGGTGAAATCGTGCCCCACATCCACGACTTGTGCAGTGAGCGGGTAAATTATCCATTTTATTATTTTGGTTAGACAGTGTCACAAACAAGCGCTGGAACCACCCTCAAAAGCGCGTCATAACAGACGGCGCCAGGCGATCACGCGCCGCGATTCAAGGCGCCAGCAACGGACGCGTCTCCAAAGCGTACACCACCACACCTCCTCCATAAACAACGCACACCGTGAAAGCGAACACCACGCAACATCGAGAGAATTCGAGAAGCCAGCGCGGCTGCCACCGGCGCGCGTCCGTCTACGTAGTAGAACCTACTAGAAGGATCTACCCTGTTCCCTGGCTTTCGCTGTGCTGCGCCCACGTGAGTGGTGTGGAACGTTCGCGAACTCGAGCGCGACCTGATATAAGCGGGCGACGACGGAGAGTCAGGGCGGTCGGTGAAGAGCGGCAAGAAGAGTTATGTAACGGGCCAACGACGGAGGGGAACAACAACCAGCGCTGAAGGCTCCGTGTTTCCTAGAAGAGAAACATTCGGACGCATTTGAATACTTGGTGGACCGGACATCTTCGGTGAATATCTTAGGACCATAAGTGTTCTAGAAATTTTGTAAAAGTATAACATTGTATTTGCACGCAATTGGTTTGTTTGTCCCCGTTGTCCTAATCATATTGTGAGTTATATAGTGAACCGACTTGCCGAGTGTGCATGAATGTACATGTGTCTGTAATGATTCTATTGTCTTAATTCAGAATATATTCTGTTGTGTCGTCAACTCTTGGCTCTGACTCGGTCTTTGGACCACAACCGGCGTTCGCTGGCGCACTAAAAGGACCTACCCTCAATTGTCCGAGCTTTCGTGGTGCGTTTCGGGGGGCCGATACGTCAGCCCTTGGAATCCGCCCGGCGATTGCCTTCCCATCTACGGGATTAGTGACAGACAGCTGATGTTCCCGTGCGCGGTCGTTTACTCTTCTCCCGCATGGTGAAAGGAGAAAGATGAAAGGGAGTTTTAGTTGTAGCCGTGTGCTCACGCTAAATACGCTTTCTATCTCACTGATGGGCTGTACCTTTTCAATTATGAATCCAGTATCAAGAGAATATCTATCACTTCAAGAGAATGTGTCATTCTGCCACCGTATTCTCGTGCCGTACTTCTCACAAGTTCACATGTTCCACTTCGTGTGGGCTTAAATCCTACGTGGCCTCGAGCGTACATCGTTTGCGTGGATTTAACAAAGCTGCAATTCTCGTTAGTATTCACTGGCGTCCAGATGTCTGAACATTGTCGAATGAATTTTTTGCGATGCATTGCCTAAACTAATGGTCGAATAAAATCGTAAATAAATTAAGAGTAAAACAAACACTGTCAGACAGAAATCATCTTGAGAGGTTCCTTCATGAAGCCTACAAAGACGCATCAAAGTTCGACCGCTCCAAGACCTTCAAGCTATAACAATAGCAAGAGCTCCTGTTCTAATCCTGAAATTTTCAGACGCACCAGAAACATATAGAACACTATCAAGAAATGCTATCGTATTGTCACAATCAAGCAGAAACATAAAATGTTTCGCAAATCACCCAAAGTCGCATAGAAGAGCAATGCCAATATTAAACATATTCTCGTTCACACGAAGCTGAAAACAACTAAGCCAACATCTGGTCCCTGTGATCGCTCTCTACATTGACAAGGTGCAATGTAGAGCAAGATGCTTTGCATTGGCTCTACGTGTAGACATTTACAGCCGCCTGCCAACGTAAATGTATACAATCAGCTTATAGCATTGAGCTTCACTTGCTCTTCAAGCAACCTTCTCTACTGCCTGGAGAGTAGCCGCATTAACAACAACACTCAATACTGAAAGCTTATAGGTGGAACTGGAAAGATAATTCATGTCAGGCACAACAGCAATGGCGCAGGCACAAGACAATTTAGTAGGGGTGTGCGAATAGTGAAATTTCGTCTCGAATCGAATTGAATAGTGCCGAATAGTGACCAAAAATGTCGAATTCCAATCGAATATCGAATAGTATATTTACACGAAATGTGTGCCGTCAGTTATGGCAAGACAGAGGAAAAATAAAAAACGCTACGGCGTGCTGATAGCTTAACGACTTGTTTAGTTGTCTTTCCTTTTTTTTTTCAGTTGTGCGGGTGCGCAAGCACGTTGATAGAAGAGCAACCTTTCTAGTCAGCAGCACCACTCCTAAGATACTAAAGGCTAACAGAGGGATATGTTCACTATGATCCTATGGTCCTATGTTGCGGTCCTATAGTCCTATGGTCGCGAGATACGGCTCATCTGACAACGGTAATGTTGTGGGCTTCATCGCCATGGGTGCTCCGGACCCAAACTTCGGGTGCCCGTTCACAGCAGCGTTCTAACTGCACGCCGGAACAATGGGAGCTCGTGAACGAGTGGTGCGGACGACTGCACAGCGTCAACAAATTTTCACATGTGAAGCCAATCACTGAGGGTATCGCGGGCCAAAGTCTGCATGTTTTACGGCGCTTGCGGCGTACGCGACCAAACTACGCAAGAAGTCCGTGCCTTCGTTTCGGAAGTGAAGTTGTGAAGGGTTTGACAGTTCTTGCATGTATTTTTTGACGTGCGGAAATGATATAATCTCCTTTCAAATAAATATGGACTCGCTTTTGAGCCAGGATGTTGGTAAAAGTTTTAACTAAAAGCCTACTGTAACGACGTTAGCATTTGTTTTAGCCACCCACCCTAACCAAGTCGTAACATAGGCCTTTGCCGCGTTTCAGATATTCGCCCTGTCGAATTATTCGAAACTTCGAATACCAGCTATTCGAAAGTCGAATCGAATTATTCGATTAGGTATTATTCGATCCGAATTTGAAACTCGAATATTCGCACACCCCTACAATTTACCAAAAACCCCTACCATCCACGGGACCACAACTTCGACCAAGCGAAACATTACTAGAAGTGCAAGAAGTATCCTTCATCGCACGAGAGGAAATACGTGGGCTCATCCCTCGTGCTCAGATATACATGGACTCGTACATCATGCATGAATCCCCACGCCCCGCAAAAGTACTGGTGAATGTTCTTTTGCTCAGCGCTATGCAAGTTGTCCCGCATGTGCGCCCTTACGAGGGTTAGAAATAATAGCAGCTGCGGCACAAGCCACGAACAAAAGTTTGTACGATGCAAGACGGAGGTGGTCTGTGAGATTCCGTTGAGCTGTGGCAGGGTCTATGCGGGCCAAACGGGAAGATGATTGAATAGGCACCTGTTGGAGAATTTGTATGCTGTAAGTTCAGATAGTGGACAAATTTGGCGGTACATTGTAGGTCGTGCGCTTATTGCAAATCAACAGAATGACAACACGTAGAGACGTCAAATCATTTTGATTCTCATCCCAATGAGAGCATAGAGCGCTTTTCAAGCAGTTTGTCGAGTGGAAGAAAGGTGTCGTTTATTCCCTGCCGTTGTCGTGCGGAAAACAGTACGTGGGACAAACCGGACGACGTATAAGCCAATAAATGAAAGAGCACTGTGACAATGTCGCACGCGTAGCCACTTCTGGTCTTGTGGTCAAACACAGCCGAGATTGTCGATAAGAGGAGAATGACAGTGAACCTTGTGAACCAACGTACAAAATCGCAACGTGATAGGAAAATATAGTGATGCTCTTACTAGAGAAATACAGGAGGCACATGTGATGGTAAATTTGCAGGATATGTGTATAAGCGCACCCTCAGTAGCATTGTCTCATAATGGAATCAAACACCTTGACTGTGAAATCTGACGCATGTCTGTTTTCTGCCGGCCCTAACGTTCCATCCGAGCATGTTTCTTGTGCGTTTCTTCTGGCCACCAGTGGTATAAAAAGACTCACTGGTTTCAATAAAAACAAAAAAGTATCAGTTGTCAGTCAGCGCTCCGTGCGTCTTGTGTGCCTTCCGTTCTGTGGTGTCGTCGCGCGCTGCAAATATGGAAGCTAGAAACCAACTCGCCCAGCATATTGCTTTGTCGATGTTATTTTAAGTGCGAATGCACTTCTTAAGCGACCCCGAAAACTCCGCCGGCATCCGCGCTCCTCCTCCTCTCCCCTAGCAACGGCGCGAGGAGCGGAGAGGAGCGTCTGTAGCAACGGCGCAGCGACGTCACGCCCCACGTGACTGCGCGCGCTCCGCCCTCCGCTCCGTGGCTGCGCGCGCCCCGCGCCGGCTCCGCACCGCTCTCCATCATCATCAGTAAAAGTGCTTTGCACTTAAAAACGGCCAGACCTCCGTGGGTCGGCTGGCGCGTGCTCTCTCGCTGCCGTCTCCTTCGCTCGGCTCTGCAGTTTAGTCGCGCGCGCCCCCCTCATAGCATCACCCCGTGCTTCGCACTTCCTCGTACTCCCCTTCGTGGAAATGCGGGTTTTTTGCCTAACTCTTTATAACCACAGCTTTCCTGACCTTCAGCGCCATTATTTCGTACGTCTTTTCCCGCTGTTATGCCTCCTGTATACAGTTTTCGAACGACGATTTCGGTCAGCGCGTTTTTTGAAGCCCCTTGTTTCCTCCAATCCTGCTGGAAATTCCCCCATTCTCTGCTACCCCCCCCACACAACTCATTTTTATCTTTTAGCTATTTTGCTCTAAACAAACAAGGACGGACAGAGCTCACACGGACAAGTGCAATCTGACAAATAAAATCGAAGGGTTTAGGCTAGTCAAACTGTCCGGAGACAGCATTTTTTCTACAATCCCCTCAACTGTACTTCCTAAAGATGGCAAATAAACAATTTCAATTTCAATTCAAATAATCGCATTAATTAACTTAAAATCGCTAAAACGTTTCACAAACATAGGGCTGACTCCAGCGGGGCGCGAGAGAGGGCGCCACCACCTCGCCGAGTGAACCAATGTCCCTCTCCCTGCGCCACCACTGCGTCGACGCGGCGTTGCGTGGCTACGCGACTACATTTGAGGGGGGAAACAGCCTGGCGGAAGTCGATAACACGCAGTAAAGAGTAGCGCACGTGTCGCACACCGAGAGTATGTGAATCTGCTTAGCAAAAGTTTACTCGTGCCGGCGAAACCCTACATGCTTACTTCAAACATTGGCCTCATTGACGCTTTGGTAAAGGAGTAGTGGGAACTCTACGAACTAGGTCAGGGGTCGGTTTCTCCGTATACCTCCCATAGGTACATAAAATTCAAACACGCCGCTACGCTTGCGCCGAGAGCGCCAACAAACCCGTTGAGTTACGGCCCTGGCGAGTGGAGGCCGCGGTAATGGCGGCGGTGACGTTGCGATTACGTGGCGAATACGTTGTCTACGTCGTCAGGGCAACAGTAACAACATCCGCGCGCTTCTTCTCGCCCCCTCTCCCTCCCACTGCGCGCGCCGTTCTTTTTTTTTTGTGCTTTTTGGCGCCTGCTTTCTCGCCTCTCGTGCCGCGCGCGCCGTTGCTTTTTTTATCATTGCCGTGTGCGCGGCGCGTCTTTTTTTTTTTTCACGTGCGCGCTGTGCGTTTGAATACACGCAGCCAGCATGTGCCAGAGGATAAAGGATGAATTCCACGCACAACATATAATGACCTCGTTTTATTGGTCCGTTTCCCAAACTAAAGATTTATATATATAATAGGGCACGACACAAGTTCAGCAGAAAAGCAGGGAAGAATTCACGATGCGTACATGAGTAAACAAGACAAAATTTCATTGCAAAGTTCAGAAATTAGAAATTAAAAAAAATCAAACACACTGAGACATGCAGGCCCTTTGACGTATACACATAAAGGACATGATTTTCCTTAGGTCCAATACTGACCTAAGTGCAGAGGAGCTTTTGATGAGACAGAGTCACAAAGTTTAAAGAAATGTCAATGCATGGGGAAAACAATAAAGAATCGCAAAATATCTTAATATGGAATAATAATGCAATGATCTACTATAAACCGTTGTACTAATACGAAACACACAACAACCACTAATATATTTGCTTAGATGTTGCTCTAATATACATGGAATGCAGGACACCTTCACTGCTGATAAACAAAATTAAGAAAGTAGATTTGGCAGAGTAAGTAGTACATTTGACTAAAAAGAGAGAGACATTATTTGGTAATTGACCCCTACTTAAGAGTTAGCTGGTGGCAACGGGATGAATGGCGATGGTCAGTTTATGCAGCAACACATAACATCCGAAGAAAAGCGTAACACTCAACGGCCAGGTGAAATAAGCCTACTACACAGCTCTTCTTACACCGGGAATACAATACCTAGCCGAAGATAACTTCACTGAAGGGAGTACGTAATGCCGGGTACAGTGAAAGACTGAACATTTCATTGTGACAAAAACAGTAAATCTCCACATATAGGACACTGAAGGCTCACCAAAAAAAATAAAAAGACTCTCTCATGCCTACATATGAATTATTAGAGCAGTTTTCCCATAGGTAATTACAGAGCTAATACATAAACACGAAGAGCACTTCTTTAACTGTAAGTACTGACATACAATATTCACGCACCGAAAAAAAAGCACCGGGGGCAGAATAGAAAGCGGCTCCACTTGAGTTGCGGATGGAGACTTCGGAGACAGAAGATTTCACAGCTGTTAACCCCTTCTTGGGCGAACGCATCAGTAGTTGCCTTCTCCAATACTCCAACGTTCCCGTTCTGAAAACAAAGCATTTGATAACTATGAATTCCAACGCTACAAATTACGCAGACGCATCACGCAAACGTCGTTTCCTCGTCTCGGCTGAGTGCAAGCTGCGAAACATCGAGTCGCCGAAACGCGTATTTAAACGATGCGGAGTGATAAACTGGCAAAAAAAGCCAAACATACTTCATAGCCCGCAGTCATGTCAGAGACGCAAAAGTTGAACTACGAGTGCTTTAATTTCATTGCTTCTAGGAACAGCGATATTAACCGCAACCTCATGCTCTTCACGATTCCGCTATAATGAAAAACAATAACTGTTGCCGAACTGCAATGGAGCTATGCATGTGTGGTTGCGAACGCAAACCACATACTCACCTTTAGTTTTTCGGAGCATGGAAGAATCTTGCGGAACTCAGATGGTCTTGAAGTATCCGTGCATCATTGCACGATGTACGAATTCTGCGTGCCGTTAACCATCACGGCGCAAGAGCGCACACGCAGACACCGCAATAACTACACACGCCGGCCAAGTAACGGAACATAACGAAACTTTGCATTACGGCCGGTGGCTTCGACGGGCTTCGATGGCGGCGGCGAAGCACGGCTGCGCGAGGCCGGCGCGGGGAGCGCGGCTTTGCCGGCACGGCTGCAAGCGCTGCCATTGGCTGCTTTAATTTTGCCTCGCCATCGACTCTAGCGTCGATTTCGCCTTCAGTTATCGTTCTTCTGGCTGGAGGATCATTTCAAGATGGTGGCTGTGACGTAGGCTGTGACGTAATTACTTGGGACGCCGGAGCGGCCGGCTTTCCGAACGTTGACTAGGTGCCCGTGCGACGCACTTTGTCAGGTTTCAGTGTAGCGGAGCTGCCATACGTTTTAAAGACGATAGTCTTACTTCAACGCAGAAATTTTGGTCTGTTTGTCCTTCTATGGGTATCTGCCCGGCCAAAGTTTAAGCACTTGCTGAACGCCCAGCCATCTTGCACAAGCGGCTGCTTTCATACTTGTGAACATTGTCGTTCAAAAAGCAAATGTTACGAAAATCTCAGGCGCAACATCAATACGAAAGTATTAGGTGGTGTGTTCCTTTAATAGAAAGTACACAGATACGTAATTCTAAAGACCCTAGTGTTTTTTAGGCTGCGCTGAAAATGCGACGCTATGCACGAAAAAGCCTGGCAGTGGCTCTGGGAAACATGAGCACAAGCTCATGTTTCCGATGCCACTGCCAGATGGCGTCCATATCTCACGCAGCGGCTCCTCTACTTTATCAATGCCAGCGAGATGCAGCCGATTCAACATAGAGGAGGCGCTGTCTGAGACAAGGCAAAACACAGTAATACGGCTGGCCGAAGACTATCGTCTTTCGACGACATTTGCAGCGAAGCACGCAGATACGCGACCATTTTTTTTTGCTTCTACGTGTGTGAGACCATTTGTGCTTTGGCACGGCTAGTGTGGCGGCGTCTGTGACTTCCTGATGTTGTCATCCGGACAATCACCCACTCATTGCCACCCAACACGTGCCATAGTAACCGCGGCTGTCATTCTTTCTTGCAGACCTCGCGTGGCCTTTCAGAAGTTACAATTTTCCCTTGGAATTTTTATAACTTTAGTAATTCCCTTCTAGAAGGCGTTTCTTGCGTCTGTCTAACTTAGTCTTGAAAATTTTAAAGGCTCGTTTTTCATTGTCTAACAAAGAAAAACGGGTCCTTAAAATTTCCACTTCTTTCCTTCATTCATAGCAAGGGTATCGTTCTGGCAGACTTGATGCTTTGAAGTAGTATGCGAGGGATTGTTGGTCAGCTGCAAGCTCTTAATAAGATGCGTGCTACGTGGCACCAACAAGCAGAAAAAGAGTATTGTAATAAAATAGCCAGTTGGTGCGTTTTCATATTTGAAGAAGAACAGCGCACTGAAAAAAAAAGTCACAGTTTCGCGAATAGAGCGAAGCAATGAATGCGATAGCAAGAAATTAGTCTGTCACACGAAGAACAACAAGCAGCTCGATACTTGCAACGCGCCGCCGCAGCACAAAAAAGGACGCTCGAAAAGGACGCATATAGGTATGCACAGGACAAGCGTCAACTAACAACTGCCGCAGTTGTTACGTGTTTGTCTTTGAGCAACGCGCTGCGAGTGTCCACAATGAAGAAGCCGACGTTGTTGTTGTTGTTACCTCTGACATGGCTCATACCCACTCAGGGGGATTGGCCAAGGATTTGATTATATGATTATGTGAATTTTCGACGCTGTTTCATACTTCTTTTTCTTTTAAACTGCGGCACGTGGAATGACCCCTCTGCGTCTCCTGCCACGCGGTGGCGTCTGACGCCAAGTGTGCCCGGTGTCCTTGTTTTCCCTTCTACATACTGAGTAGAACAGAAGGGAGCCACTTTTTCGTGCGCATCTCAAGGGCAGTTTTCAATTTGAAAGAAACTGTAAAAGCGTTGCATGATAGAAAACATGCTCAAGCTGTTACGAGATCTGCGTACCGCGATCGGCAAATGGTGCATATGAATAGCTCGCCGTTATATCGCTGGCACGAGAAGAAGAAGAAGAAGCCGTCTAGAACGGCTGTGTTCGAAAATACTCTCTTCTGGGAACAGCGTATCGGCGACAAGCCGAGGATCATCGCCCCCCGGATTTTGATGAAGATGCCAGCTACAAAGTTGTCCTGCCCCGTCTACCGACCGGTAACGACGTTCTGAATTCTGTATTCCTTCATGCGGACTTAGGTGGGCAACCATACCGAGCCCCAGACTTCCGTGACGCTCTGCTTGAAGTGGTGACTACTGCAGATGTTATAGGTGTGGGACAGTATCAGATGAGCCATGTATGGATGGTTACCTGCGCAAGCAGAGTTGCAAAGCAGAAACTTGTCACCCGTGGTGAGCTTCGTGTAAAAGGGCGAAAGTGCATTGTAATAGATCCGGAGACCAAGGATATTAAACTAAAGCTGCTATGGCTGCCACCTCACCTGGAACCACGGCGTGTGGAATTGGCGTTTCAAGCTTATGGTCTGGTCAAATCCACAGAGAGAGAGACATGGAGATGAGCTGGTATGGAGCAGTGGATGACTACAAACTGGGATGTGGCCTTAGAACTCAAGGATGGCATCACCGTAAGCTCAATACCACATATTATGACCATCTACGGTCACCAGTGCCTAGTGCTTATTCCTGGGAGGCCTCCTCTGTGCCTTCGTTGCAAGCGAGTGGGACACGTTCGTCGACAGTGCAAAACACCGAGGTGCTTGCAGTGCCATCGCTTCGGGCATTTGTCGGATGCTTGCGTGTCGGCCTATGCAACCAAGCTTCGTTCTGGCCACTCTAGCAATGAAGAGCCTCATCTGGACCATCTAATGGATGCTACAGAGGTGGTTGACGCGTCCGGTGAGGCAGTGGGTGGCATCAAAGGAGATGAACACTTCTCCGTGGAGCCCATGCCGAGTAGTCACAGTGGCGATGCTAAGAGCGTGAGTGAAGACACGAGAGACGAGGACTCTGTTGGAGAACGTGGCTTGGAAAACCCAAAGGAAAAGCCTCCAGATGAAGAGGACGTAGAAGAAGAGGCAATGGATAGCTGCCAGACAAGGAAGCGCCCAGCGCCGGAAAGTGATGAAGCAAGAGCGGGTTCCTCGGACGCAGCAGAGCAAGCGACCTCATGCGGACAACGTGTTGTCTCCTTTGGAGGTGGAGGGACGCGTCGCCTGTGCCAACGTTCTCAAGAAGGTGCCACAAAAAAGTGCAAAGGAGGTAAAGCCACAAGTTCACGTGTGGCTAAAGGTGATCAACAAAAGGTTTAAGGGAGCAAAATGGCTACTGCACTTAACTTCCCCCTATGTGTAGCGACACTTAACGTGCGTGGCTTGAGAAATGTGAGGCGTCAACGGCAGTTAAACCACGTGCTTAAGCAGCATGACGTTGATGTTGCTGCAGTACAAGAAACCAAGATTTCGTCGGCTCGAGATCCTAACTTCGCTCTGGAAACTTTTCCAGATTATGATTTGTACATTAGTCAAGCACGTGGTCTTTCCGCTGGATGCTTCTTATTGGTTAGAAAGCAGTTGGGTCACTCTTTGTTGTCACTGCATATTGATGGGGAAGGCCGTCTTATTTGCTGTGACATCTTTTTTTATTCTGAAAATTGGAGGTTTGTTTGCGTGTACGCTCCCTTAAAAATCAATGAAAGGAAGAATATCTTTCTGTCCTTAGCTTCCTTGCTGAACACTGATAGATATTTGATCGTGTTGGGGGGACTTTAATTGTGTTTGTGACTCTAGGGATCACTCATATTTAACAAATCGTTACGATGCAAGTGCCGCTTTACTGCAGCAGTTAATGAATGACCATAATCTGATAGATGTGGGAGAGCATGCGCCTTCCTCGTTGATGTTTACGCATTTTCAAGGCGTCTCTCATGCTCGGCTGTACCGCGTGTATATCTCTATAAGCCTATGGTCTTACGTTCACAATTATGCTGTAAAGCCTATATTTTTCACGGACCACTGTTTAGTGACAGTTTCATGGGGTCCTCAAAAATTTCGCAAGATTCCTCCAAATTGGGAATTATGGAAGCCTCAACGTAGAGCTCTTGCACGAGGAATGTTTCGTAAAAATAGTCCAAGAATTGCTCCATCAGGGAACACAATATCGACAGCTACCAATTTTCGCTCAATCGGAAATGTTCAATGAAAAAGTTAAGTACGAAGCGATTGGTATCTCATACGAGCTAGCCCAAAGAAAAAAGGATGAAAAGCGTTATCTTTACGATTTTCTTAATAAGCTGCATGCTTTCGAAAGCCAGGAGCCGGGGTTGTACGGGGACGAAATAAATGTAGTTCGTGCACAAATACAGAAACATGACACGGAGGCATACAGAGGCGCAATGATTCGTTCGCGTATTATTCGTTTCACTGCAGATGAACCCACCAAAAGAGCACTTGGGGATGAAAAGCGATACGCGCTCTCCAAGCAGATATTGCAAATTGAAGCAGGTGGCTCCATATGCACAGACACACAGAAAATAAGAGCCGCATTTGAAGATCATTACAAGAATCTTTTTAGTGCATCTGAACATCTGGCTGATTACGAAGAAAAAGCTCACCGATTCATTGCTCTAATGCCAAATTTACAGGAGGAGGTTCGGCTCACTGTTGATGGGCCTATAACTAAGGGAGAAATTAAGTTTGCAATTGGAACTTTGCAGAAAAACAAAACTCCAGGACCAGATGGCCTTAGCGCGGAATTTTACATAAAATTTCAAGAACTTCTAGTGCCTTTTCTTGAGCAACTCTTTAAAGAAGCCTACGAAAGAAGTGAACTGCCTCCTTCTTTCTATCAGGGACATACAACTTTGATCCCGAAAAGTACTGACAGTGAAGTATTAAAGAGAGTAACTGGGTACAGGCCGATATCTTTATGTAACGTTCATTATAAGATATTTGCGAAAATACTTACGAACAGGTTGCAAACAGTGATTACTAAATGTGTCGGTGCCCACCAAACATGTGGAATTCGAGGCCGGTCGATGCAAACGAATATTCATATAGCACGGTCAGTCCTTGAGTGTATTGATAGTAGCATGAACCAGGTAGCTCTTCTTCAGATTGACCTTGCTAAGGCTTTTGATAAGGTACGGCACGATTTTTTGTTCCGACTGCTAAGGCATCTCCAACTAGGAGATGTACTGTACAACGGCATATCACTTTGTTACAAAAAGTGCACCACAACGTTAATTGTGAATCGAACGCTTTAAGGTATAATACAGATAAATTCGTCAGTACGTCAGGGGTGTCCGCTCTCACCTTTACTTTTTGCATTATACTTGGAACCTCTTTGTTTAAGTGTACTGCTTAATTCTGGTATTAAAGGATATAGATATGAAACCGAGAAAATTAAAGTTCTAGCTTACGCGGATAACATTGCCTTCTTTTGCGTGGATAAACCAAGTGTTCAGGAAGCAGTAAACATTACTACGCGTTTTTGTGAAATTTCTGGAGCGAGTATAAATTTCGACAAAAGCAGAGGATTCTGGCTGGGCAAGTGGGCTCTAACTCCTTCGGTGTTTGCCAATATTCATTGGAATAACACTCCGGTACGTTATCTTGGCGTGCCTCTTGATAACTACCGTAATAGCGGTCCTCATTGGACGTCCGCGATAACCACTCTCCGTCGAAAGGTGTCATCTTGGCAAGGACGCGACCTTTCTATTTTCGCGAGAGCTAAAGCTTGCAACACCTTTCTTGCTTCAAAGCTTGTCTACATTCTACAAGTATTGCACTGCTCTCGCATACATATTCAGGCGTTTCACAGGATATTTGCCTGCTTTATTTGGAGTTCATCCTGGGAAGCCATGAGAAGAGACAACCTATTTCTTCCGCTTGAGAAGGGTGGGCTTAGTCTTGTGCATTTGTTTGCACGACAACTAGGTGATGCGATTTTTCTGCCTTAAGGATGTCTGTCACCCGTTTCTTCTGGCTATAATCGGAAACCGTCTTACTTACCATCTCCCTTTTCTTTTCGTCACAACAAGATCTGCTGAAGAATCGCAATTATGGGGTTTTTTAAAAGAGATTGTCGACACTGTGCAGTTTTTGAAAGCTAGATTCATGTTAGAATACTTCTATAACGTAGACAGAACGACGCTAACAGCCGCACTGGTGAGCACCCTCTTCCCTGAACCTGTTTACAGACAGCAATATTTATCTCGCTTTGGTCAGGATGTGTTCTTACGAGTACGTAAAATGTGCATATCACCAGCAGGCGAAAACATTTTTCTTTAAGCTGCACACCTCCACTTTACCAGTAAATACATGGCTTCATGAAAAAGGGGATTTATGTGCCCTGGTCTGTAAATTGCAGGCTATGCAATGAGCCTGAAACAATCGAGCATTGTTTTATTCATTGCCGTGATGCATTACATTTCTGGGTCATTCTCAAGAGAACCATCAAAAAAGAATTTCCAATTACATCCCATGGTGTTCGGTTCCTCCCATTGAAAAAGAGCATCAACAATACTGCACCATACGACTTAATCATGTTGCTAGGTCTTTATTCGTTATGGAGAAGCCGCGTGATTGACAGACATGCTGAGCCACCTCGCTCGACAAGGTCCGTCTTTCGAGAAGAAGCAGCCAATGTGCGTAGTGTTGTTGAGACTTTTGACCCTGTTCCGGAGTGGCTTGGACTTCTGGACGCTTGTGTTTCTTTACCGGACTTTTGAAGATTTATTGGACTGTGTGGAATTGTGTGTTTTATGCATGTGGGCGTAATTCTAAAGTGATGAATTGTATTGGCACAGATGACAATATTTGATGGTTTTATTCCCATGTATTAAAGAGAAAAAAAAAGCGTGGCGTGTGGCTGTGTTGGCTAGCGCAGCAGGCTGCGGAGCGAAGGGTCGCTGGTTCAAATCCCCGGTCAGGTGGTTTGGAATTTTTTTCTACTGATTAATTTTTCTTAATTCCTTTTTTATATATACAAGTACATATACATATCCGGGACATGACGGCGTCGACAGACGGCGACGGCAACGGCAACGGCGAAAATCAGCCGAGAGTGTCCATATGATTGCTATCGCAATAAAAACGAAGACAAAGAAGAGATGGAACACACACAGCGCTGCACTCACAACAGTACTGCAGCGCTGTGTGTGTTCCATCCCTTCTTTGTCTTCGTTTTTTCAGTGCGCTGTTCTTCTTCAAACAGAAAAACAGTGTTCCACACTCTCCGTCATGGCTACTGGCGGCGCTGACTGACGCTCCCACATTTAAATGCACAGATATATCCCATAAAGTGGACGGGGAGATGGCCGACGCGGGAGCTCATTTGGTAGAGCATCGGACGTGTTATTCGAAGGTCGCAGGTTCGGTACCTGTTGGCGGCAAGTTATCGTTTCGTCCACTTTTCTTTCTTCACATTTACATTACATTTACTACTAATAACATCCACTATACTTTCTTTGGTATTATGGCCTGTTAATTCTCATTAACTCCGTCTTTGTTGTTTGTGCTGCTTCAATCTAAAAATGGAATCGTTTTACAACTAGCCTAGTTGTCGACCTTGGTCCCTCTTGAATGCATCCGTGCGTTCTTGGACCTTTATTAGCCTTACTTTTGTTAATGCGGAGTGGCTTTCAAAGAAAGGAAAAAATGATGAAAAAAAAAACTTTGTTAAGCTATTTATTCTATGTGGCATCGTTGACTCAAGATGACCACAGAGTACATGCTAAAGCTCCTGTAAGATCACAGCCTGAAGATAACACCCCGTTTACCTTTGTTAGGACAAAAAAAAGTTCCCCATCTCCCGCTAAAGGGAACCATGTGTGGATGCGAAGCAGCGGGGAGATGGTGAGCTGAGCGGGAGAAACGTCGCCGCTCTCGTTTCGTGGCACCGGCCCGGGTGCTCATCGCGGCGCTGCACAGGAGAGAGAATGAGGCACGCTCCGTCATTTTTATACCGCGGAACCAACCGTGGTGCCCCCCAGCGGAGTATGCAGCTGTTGCACGCCGCTCCATAGAGGATTCCTAGAGGAGAGAACGGGGGGAACCGTAGGAGAGGAGAGAGAGAGGGGACGCGGGAGCCGCTCAGTAGAGTAGAGGATTCCTAGAGTAGAGAGAAATGATGTGAGCGTAGGAGAGAGGGGGGAGAAGACGCGCATGCGCTGTGGGGATGTCTGACACGGGCAGCAGAGAAAGGTGGTGAGCGTAAGAGAGACGGGGGAGAGGACGCGCATGCGCTGTGGGACGCGGGCGCCGCTCCGTACACTAGACGATTCCTAGAGTAGAGAAAGGGGGTGAGCGTAGGAGAGGAGAGATAGGAGGAGGGGACGCGCATCCGCTGTTGGGGTGTGGTACGCTCCGTAGAGTAGAGGATTCCTAGAGGAGAGAAAGGGGGTGAGCTTAGGAGAGGAGAGAGGGGGGAGGGTACGCGCATGCGCTGTGGGGGGTGTAGGACGCGGGACGCAGGCGCCGCTCCGTAGAGTAGAGCATTCCTAGAGGAGAGAAAGGGGGTGAGGATAGGAGAGGAGAGAGAGAGGGGGGAGGAGACGCGGATGCGCTGTGGGACGCGGGAAGGAGGGACGGACTTTTAGATGCGAGCATAAGATGCTTCGCATCTAAAAGTGCAGTGCCGTAACTGTCTTTCTCAGTGGAGGTCACCTCAACACAACATCAACCTCTTGCTGTTAATGCTTGTCGGCGGGCTAGTTGGTTTGGTAGCATTGTAACGAAAAAACAGCTTGTTGGTGGGCTAGTTGGTTTGGTAGCATTGTAACGAAAAAACAGCTTGTCGGTGGGCTGGTTGGTTTGGTAGCATTGTAAAGAAAAAAGTCACAGTTTCACCGCAAGGGTGAAGCAATGAATGCGATAGTAACAAATTGTAATGTTATACGAAGTGAGGCTGGCCGCTAGCTCTTTTGGATCCGATCTGACGCAACTCTAGAAAACGCTGGTTTAAGAGCATACGGCCGCTCCAGGGACACTCTGCTCACCACATTCTCTTCGCGTTGAGAGCGCAGCACGTAGAAGGGTACACCGGCCCCCCGCTGTCGGCCGCCGAGAAGGGGAGATAACGCGCGCGCCCACGACGACCGCGCTCGTAAAATCGGAGGTCGTTCGAGGGACCCCCTCCCCTGGCGTCTTTTCACGCTCACGAACGACGGGCGGGGGCCGGTTATATAGATACATATACATATACGGGGGATGACGGCGGCGGCCAAAGGAGACTTGATTTGGTAGCATTGCAACGAAATAACAGCTTGTCGGTGGGCTTGTTGGTTTGGTAGCATTGTAAGGAAAAAAAACTCGTGGTTGGGCTTGTTGCTTCGGTAGCATTGTAACGAAAAAACTGCTTGTCGGTGGGCTAGTTGGTTTGGTAGCATTGTAGAGAAAGAAGCTTGTCGATGGGCTAATTTGTTTGGTAGCATTGTAAAGCAGCTTGTCGTTGGGCTAGTTGGCTTGGTAGCATTGTAACGAAAAAACTCGTGGTTGGGAAAACGTTGCTTCGGTAGCATTGTAACGAAAAAACTGCTTGTGCTTGGGCTTTTTGGTTCGGTAGCATTGTAATGAAAAAAACAGCTTGTCGGTGGGCTAGTTGGTTTGGTAGCATTGTAGAGAAAGAGCTTGTCGATGGGCTAATTTGTTTGGTAGCATTGTAAAGAAAGCAGCTTGTCGTTGGGCTAGTTGGCTTGGTATCATTGTAACGAAAAAACAGCTTGTCGGTGGGCTAGTTGGTTTGGTAGCATTGTAAGGGAAAAACTCGTGGTTGGGCTTGTTGCTTCGGTAGCATTGTAACGAAAAAACTGTTTGTGCTTGGGCTTTTTGGTTCATTAGCATTGTAACGAGAAAAAACAGCTTGTCGGTGGGCTAGTTCGTTTGGTAGCATTGTAGAGAAAGAAGAGCTTGTCGATGGGCTAATTTGTTTGGTAGCATTGTAAACAAAGCAGCTTGTCGTTAGGCTGGGCTAGTTGGCTTGGTAGCATTGTAAGGAAAAAACTCGTGGTTGGGCTTGTTGCTTCGGTAGCATTGTAACGAAAAAACTGCTTGTGCTTGGGCTTTTTGGTTCGGTAGCATTGTAACGAAAAAACAGCTTGTCGGTTGGGCTAGTTGGTTTGGTAGCATTGTAGAGAAAGAAGAGCTTGTCGATGGGCTAATTTGTTTGGTAGCATTGTAAAGAAAGCAGCTTGTCGTTGGGCTAGTTGGTTTGGTTGCATTGTAAAGAAAAAAGGTCACAGTTGCGCCGCAAGGGCGACGCAGTAAATGTGATAGCAACAATTGGCATTTCACGCGAAGAACGGCAAGCGGATCAAATCTTGGAGCGCACTGCTCAAGCGCAAATGACGCGTGAAAACAACACACGCAGGACGAGCGCGAACTACCAACGTTCACAGCTCGACACTTAACGCACTGCTCAAACACAAAGGACGCACGAAACATACGCACAGGTATGCACAGGACGAGCGCGAACTAACAAGTGTCACAGTTGTTACTTCACTGTGTTTGAACGGCGCGCTTCTTTCGGAAACGGGGCCTCTGCAGCGAGTGAAGTGACCTTTGTTTGCTCTGTAACCTAAACGCAATCTTTCCGGCGAAAGCTAACGACGTAAAACTGCCCCCCATCCCTCCACCGCAGCGCGCGATCTCGGGCACAGGCGACTACGCCCTGCAGGGCAAAGTGCATATTGAGGAGCCAACGCATCGCAACGATTGGGGCGCCGAGAGCGCACTTTGCGCCATCTCGCTGGTTTGCTGCTAAGGCCGAGAACACGCCGATATTCCCCCCGAGATTGGTGTACCGCCAGCGTTGACTCGTGTATATAAACAGCTCGCCGTTAGCATGCTGAAGGACGTGCGCTTCTGTGGCCTAGCGGTTAGCGCTGCGGAGCGAGAGGTCGCCCGTTCGATTCCGCGCGTCGGAAAATATTTTTCTGAATTATTAGGAGCGAAGCTCCTTAGGCCGGCACCCGTTCGCCGTTGAAGCTCCCTGGATGCGTCGCCTGGCTCAAAAAGACAATGAAACGCCGAGCGGTTTGCTTCTAGCGCACCAGAAATTTGAGGTTAAATAAAAGAAATAAGCTCGGTGCACAACTGGTTATAATGGTCGTCTTCACTTTCACCATCGTGAATTGTGAAATGACAACCATCATTCTAGCGCAGCACGGGCGCTTTGTCTAAGGTAGCAGTCGACGCTCTTCCCTCGCGACGCCGGCGCTACAACAACAACAAAAAAAATAATAATAATAAAAAAGAAACGGCACGCGGTGCAAGGCGCTCGCGGCGTTCGGCGCGTGTTGCGCAAAAAAACAAGGTGCGTGGCGCAAAAACAGTTGGCGTTTATAAACGAAAATAAAATTTACCGAAAACCATGTCTGTACACACACACATATATATATATATATATATATATATATACATATATATATATATATATATATATATATATATATATATATATATATATATATATATATATATATATATATATATAAGGACCCACTAGACATTACTTAGGGCTCCTCACAGAATATGGATAGTCGTCCTCAGAAACGTAAACGTGAATATTGCCACGCGCCTTTCTTATTTTTCTGTACTCGGATTTTCGCCCACAAAGACTGCCCGCATGCTCAGCGCAAACCGCGCCTCATTGTTCTAGAAGCTTCACGGATTATTGTAGATCGTTGTGTTAAGATTGCGCGCTAGACGCGAACACTCGAGCTTATTCCAGAGCTTGCGTGACAACCAGTGATAAGGCTAGAATGTTCGACACGTAAGTTATAAAAGCCGGCGCGTTCCAACGTTGTTCAGTTAATCGACGGCCGACGCTCTGTTCGCCGCTATCAGTGCCAGCGTTTATTGCTGTAATCTCACCTTCAGTTTACCGGCCACAAGTTCGGCCCAAATAAAGTGTTTCATCTTGGACTACTGCCTACTGCCTTCGTCAACGTCACGACCACGTGATATCTGGTGGAGGTGCTGCTTCGTCCATGCTCCGGACGCCCCCCGCGAAGCACTGACCCAAGCTCAAGCCACGAAGAAGCTGACGCTAAGGAGAACCCGGAATCTCGAGCTAGCCGCAGGCAGAAGGGACTTCAGCCAGAGTACGGGCTACTCCCCGAGACAACCAGGCAGCCCAAAACCACGACAGCGACCGCAGATACGATGGCAGCCCCTGTACCGCCCACAACGGTCGTCATGCACCAACCCAGAGAGCCGCCGACTTTCCGCGGTTCACCATGCGAGGATCCAGAGAGCTGGCTGGAGGAATACGAACGGGTCGCCACGTTCAACCACTGGGACTCCGACGAGAAGCTCCGCTGGGCCTACTTTTACCTAGAAGACTCAGCAAGGACCTGGTTTGAGAACCGGGAGTCGGCCCTTCAAACCTGGGATCTCTTCCGCGGCACATTCCTGGACACGTTCAGGAGCATCGCCCGCAAGGAAAGAGCCGCGACATTACTGGAGACGCGGGTGCAACTCCCGAACGAAAATGTCACCATCTTCGTGGAAGAAATGAAGCGGCTGTTCCGGCACGCTGACCCCGACATGCCTGAGGAGAAGAAGGTCCGTTTGCTCATGCGAGGGGTCAAGCAAGAACTCTTCGCGGGATTGATGAGAAACCCACCGAAGACCGTTCAGGAATTCCTCTCGGAAGCGACTACGATCGAAAAGACGCCAGAAATGCGCACACGGCAATTCGATCGCCGGTCGACGCCAGGCTACGGAGACATTCAATCACTATGCCCAGACGACCTGCGCGAGACTACAAGAGCCGTGGTGCGAGAAGAACTTCGCCGAATGATGCCGCCGTGCCAGCCACAGGTTTCCTCCATCGCAGACATCGTCACAGAGGAAATCCAGCAATCGCTTGGCATCCCTGAGGCGACGCAGCCGCAACCCCAAGCCATGAGCTACGCTGCTGCTGTCCGCCGTCCCGTTCCCCCTCCCCGCCCCCGTCAAGACGCCACTCCTCCGCAGTTCCGCCGCCAGACGCCACCAACGACGTCATACCGGCCCACCAGCCGGCCAGCGATACACGCCGAGAAAGACCGACGTTTGGCGTGCACCCGACCACCGCCCACTATGTTATCACTGCGGAGAAGCCGGCCACACGTATCGCCGCTGCCAATACCGTGAGATGGGACTGCGTGGCTTCGCCGTGAACGCACCGCGTCCGCAGCGAGGTGAACGACCACGGGACATCGCCGACTACCTGGCAGGAGCGCAATGGACGCCGCGAAGTCCTTCTCGATCGCCGTCGCCAGGCCGCTACACGTCACCGCACCGCCGGCATTACTCCGGCCCAAATAGGGGCCGGTCGCCTAGGCCCGTATCCGGGAAACTAAGGGCAGCAACCGATGGAGGTGCGGTTGCTGTACGACGAAATGCCGAAGATCCTCCGCGGCCGCCGACAACGACAACGCGACGAAACCTGCAGAACACGACGCGAAGCAGACGAAGCCCTGCTGACGGAACGTCGTGGGCCGACGAGGACGGGACGACGCAACATGGAAGCAGAGCAACATTTCGACGCAGCCGTGATCCGACGCCGCGACCCAACCGCAACGCACGACGACGAACCAGCGACCTCGACGTAATATTCGACGGCCACAACGTCACCGCTTTCGTCGACACTGGAGCCGACTATTCCGTCGTCAGTGGGCCTTTCGCGACGAAGCTGAAGAAAGTGAAGACTGCTTGGCAAGGCACTGAAATGCGGACCGCTGGGGGGTCATCTAATAACGCCGGCCGGTGTTTGCACAGCAAGAGTCACCGTCAGTAACCGGACTTATCCCGCCAGCTTTCTAATTCTGCAGCACTGCTCCAGGGATGTGATACTGGGGATGGACTTCCTAAGCAAACACGGCGCCGTCATCGACCTGAGGTCTGAGTCGATAACACTGACTTCAGAAAAAGCGTTGCCGCCCCACACGACGCCGGAGAATCATGCCTTGAATGTAATAGAAGAGCAGGTCACCGTTCCGCCTCTCTCCAGCGTCGTCATTTCCTGTCGGCACCGAAATACCCGCTAACCTTGAAGGTGTCGTCGAGGGCGATCAGCACCTGCTTGTGAACCGTCAGATTTGCGTAGCAAGAGGCATCGTCGAGTTGCGCGACGGCAAAGCAAAGGTACTGCTGACAAACTTCAGCCACGAATATAGGCACCTCAACCTTGGTACGATGGTCGCCTACATCGAGAAATTCGTGGACACCAGCAATGCTTTCGCCCTCTCCGAATATTGGCGAACATCCTTCGACGAATCGAGGTCCCGAAACAGATTTCGACGTAAACCCCAGCCTCCCAAAGCAGAAGCAAGACCAGCTCAAAAATCTGCTCCTGCAATTCAAGGACTGCTTCTCATCGTCGTCAAGAATTCGACAGACCCCAGTAGCCAAACATCGTATCATAACCGAAGAAAGTGCACGACCAGTCCGTCAGAGCCCGTATCGAATTTCGACGCGAGAACGCGAAGCCGTAAAGAAGCAAGTCGACGAAATGCTACGCGACGACATAATCCAGCCGTCCAAGAGTCCCTGGGCGTCTCCCGTGGTGTTGGTGAAGAAAAAGGACGGGACGCAACGTTTCTGTGTGGACTATCGTCGCCTGAACAAGATCACGAAGAAGGACGTGTACCCCCCTCCCACGGATAGACGACGCCCTGGATCGACTCCACAACGCGAAGTACTTTTCGTCGATAGACCTGAAGACGGGCTACTGGCAAATCGAAGTCGACGAGAGAGACCGAGAAAAGACTGCCTTTATAACACCAGACGGCCTGTTCGAGTTTAAGGTCATGCCTTTTGGTCTTTGCTCGGCCCCCGCGACCTTCCAACGCGTTATGGATACTGTACTGGCTGGCTTGAAGCGGCAGACTTGCCTTGTGTACTTGGACGACGTCGTTGTGTTTTCCTCGAACTTCGACGAACACCTGCGGCGCCTTGAAGCTGTACTTCAAGCAATCAAGACCTCCGGACTTACCCTGAAGCCTCAAAAGTGCCGTTTCGCCTACGAGGAACTCTTGTTCTTAGGCCACGTGATAAGCAAGTCCGGAGTACGCCCCGACCCTCAGAAGACAGCCGCCATCGCTACGTTCCCGCCACCTGCCGACAAGAAGGCCGTGCGTCGTTTTCTTGGCCTGTGCGCCTACTACAGGTGGTTCGTCAAAAACTTTGCCCGCATCGCCGAGCCACTCACTAACCTTACCAGGACTGACGTCGAGTTCAAGTGGGAAACGCCTCAGGAATAAGCATTTCAAGAACTAAAACGACGCCTACAAACGCCTCCGTTACTTGCGCATTTCGACGAACACGCCGAAACAGAAGTGCACACCGACGCAAGCAGCGTGGGACTCGGCACCGTCCTTGTGCAGAGGACGGACGGACTGGAAAGGGTCATCAGTTATGCTAGCCGGTCGCTATCCAAGGCAGAGGCCAACTATTCCACAACAGAAAAGGAGTGCCTCGCCACCATCTGGGCTACGTCAAAGTTTCGCCCCTACCTCTATGGCAGGCCCTTCAAAGTTGTGAGCGACCAGCACGCCTTGTGTTGGCTAGCTAACTTGAAGGACCCATCAGGTCGTCTCGCAAGATGGAGTCTAAGGCTTCAAGAATTCGACGTCACGGTTGTTTACAAGTCCGGCCGAAAACATTCTGACGCCGACTGCTTGTCTCGCGCCCCCGTCGACCCGCCGCCGCAGGACGACCACGAGGATGACTTCTTCTTGGGAACCATAAGTACCGACGACTTCGCCGAACAACAGCGAGCCGACCCGGAACTAAGGGGCCTTATGGAGTACCTCGAAGGCAAGACAGCCATTGTTCCGAAGGCATTCAAGCGAGGACTCGCATCGTTTCTCTTGCGAAACAGCGTTCTCATAAAGAAGAACTTCTCGCCGCTTCGAGCCGACTACCCTCTCGTAGTGCCTTCAGCAATGCGTCCAGAAGTCCTCCAGGCACTACACGACGACCCGACGGCTGGACACCTCGGACTTTCCCGCACGCTCGCAAGAGTACAGGAAAGTACTACTGGCCGCGCCTTGCCGCCGACGTCGCCCGCTACGTAAGGACGTGCCGAGACTGTCAGCGACGGAAGACACCACGCACCAGACCAGCAGGCTTCCTTCAGCCGATCGAGCCTCCTCGGCGACCGTTCCAGCAGAGCGGGATGGACCTCCTGGGGCCGTTCCCAACGTCGACTTGCGGAAATAAATGGATCGTCGTGGCTACCGACTACCTCACCCGCTACGCCGAAACAAAGGCCCTGCCTAAAGGCAGTGCCGCCGAGGTAGCCAAGTTCTTCGTTGAGAACATTGTCCTTCGACACGGCGCCCCGGAGGTTCTCATCACCGACAGAGGTACGGCGTTTACGGCTGACCTAACTCAGGCGATTTTAGGATACAGCCACACAAGCCACCGTCGGACCACCGCGTACCACCCACAGAACAACGGCCTGACCGAGCGCCTAAATAAGACCATCGCCGACATGCTGGCCATGTACGTCGACGTCGAACACAAGACGTGGGACGCCATCCTACCGTACGTGACCTTCGCGTACAACACGGCCGTACAAGAAAACGACGCAGATGACGCCGTACAAGTTGGTTTACGGACGGAGCCCAGCAACGACTCTCGACGCCATGTTACCAAACGTGAGCGACGAGGAAAACACCGACGTGACCGCCTATCTACAGCGCGCCGAAGAAGCACGACAGCTCGCCCGCCTGCGGATCAAGAATCAGCAGACGACTGACAGCCGCCGCTACAATCTTCGACGACGCTTCGTGGAATACCAGCCCGGCGACCGCGTTTGGGTGTGGACACCGATACGCCGACGTGGACTTTGTGAAAAGCTTCTTCGGCGATACTTCGGGCCATACAAGGTGCTTCGACGTCTCGGTGCTCTGGACTACGAAGTCGTCCCGGACGGCATTACAAACTCACAACATCGCCGTGCGCGACCTGAAGTCGTCCATGTCGTGCGCCTCAAGCCGTATTTAGCCCGTTAGCGAACCTGAGGACTGCACTTATTGCTTTATTATTGTACTTTCTTTCTTTATTGTTGTGATTTATTGCTGCATGCATTTTTTCCCCTTGTTCTTTTGTAAGCATCGGGATGATGCTTTTTCAGAGGGGGGCATTGCCACGCGCCTTTCTTATTTTTCTGTACTCGCTTTTCGCCCCCAAAGACTGCCCGCATGCTCAGCGCAAACCACGCCTAATTGTTCTAGAAGCTTCACGATTATTGTAGATCGTTGTGTTAAGATTGCGCGCTAGACGCGAACACTCGAGCTTATTCCAGAGCTTGCGTGACAACCAGTGATAAGGCTAGAATGTTCGACACGTAAGTTATAAAAGCCGGCGCGTTCCAACGTTGTTCAGTTAATCGACAGGCCGAGGCTCTGTTCGCCGCTATCAGTGCCAGCGTTTATTGCTGTAATCTCACCTTCAGTTTACCGGCCACAAGTTCGGCCCAAATAAAGTGTTTCATCTTGGACTACTGCCTACTGCCTTCGCCAACGTCACGACCACGTGGCAATATGATGAAGACTATAAGCAGCTTGGCAAGGATGCGGAACGCAAACCCAGAGCAGCGGCCAGCAAGATGAGCCCGGCAACAGGGTCCTGCGGTTAAAGCACGACGAGTGGAGCTACAAAGGTTACGCCGACAGGATCCTACCGTACGTGCTAGAGCGGCCTTATCTAAGCGCCGACGCCGCCAACCGTTTCAAAATGTACATAGTCGTTTGCTTCCCATTTCTAAGGAGCTTCGCTCATCGGTTGTATTCGCACTCGGAACAACTGCTAATTTTTTTTTTCTTCGTGGCTTTTATGTATATATATATATATATACATACGGGGCATGATGGCGACAGCGACAGCATAAAACAACCGAGTGTCCATATAAATGCTATCGCAATAGAACAGCGCTAGAAGAAAGGGACGGAAAGAACACACACACGAGCGCTGACTCACCTTTGGGTGACGCCATCTTTGGATGGAAAGAAGCTGGGGAGCTAGTCACAAAAAGCAATTTTCAGCATTAAACATATCGCTTTCCATTGTTATGGGAGGGAGGGGGGGGGGGTCTTCAGGCAGACCGGAAGCCGACTACAAGAGGAGGCATTGTAACGATAAAACAATGCAAGAAGACAGGGACGGAAGCAGCACACACACGAGGGCTGACTCACAACTGATTTTTATTTGCCGCAGTGCATGAAATATATAGCATGCACACAAGAATAAAAAACGTCAAGGAGACTGATAGCAAAGCAGGTGTTCACGTTGTGTTTGCTGCCCCTGAGCGCCTTCAGGGTCTATGTGGACGCGTAAATAAAGGAAAAAAAAAATGGGCCAGCGACCACTTGCTACTCGCAGCATTGCAGACGTTTTGTACAACGCACGCGCAATGCAGTCTATTCTATACCCTTGTCATGCGGTCAAGCGCATATTAGGCATAATAGAATTTTAAGGCGCAAATGAGGACGAACACAAGATAGAACACAGGACAGAGCGCCACTAACAACTGATTTTTATTCGCAGAAATTGACATACATATATATAGTTATCAGCGCATGCGCAGAAAAAACATATTGACATCAAAGGGGGTGGGATAAAGCATGTTCAATGAACTTTTTCTGTGCTTTATACAAAAATATAGGAGTATCGCTAACGCACATGTCGCCTTTTTCATCGATAGAAAACGCTTCCATAAGTTCCCTGGCGGTTTTTTACGAGCTTCTGGCGATAACCCGCACGTCAGTAAATCGCGGTCCACAAGAGCTTGACGGGCACTGACTGATATGCTTAGGCAAATTAGGGCCCTCTTTGTTTTGCTCTACATTTCGTTCGTGCTCCCTGATCCGCTCATTTAGGCATCGGCCGGTTTGTCCGATAGTGGAATAGCCGCACGCAAGAGGAACTCTCGTGCACTACCCCTTCAGCACATTTCGTGTAGGTTAGCCCATGCCGAATTCCACGGCCTCTTACATTCGCAACGTCTTTTTCTTTTTCTATTTGGGAGCAAAGCCCTCCGAGCTTCCTAGGCGCAGAAAAAACGAGCGGAACACCATGTCTGCTCGCAACCTTTTTCAGGTTGTGGGTCAACTTGTGCACATACGGCACGGCCACCGGTCTGACCTCTTCACGAGGAACCTCAGCAGCGGCACTAGGAGCCCTTTTCTTCATTTTTTGCAAGAGGCTTTCAGCGACTCTGGTGACGAGCGAACCAGGGAACCCAGCTGAAGCCAGCCTAACCAATTAGTTATCAAAACTAGACTGCATCTTGTGAACACACAACTTACTGAGGGCGGATTCAAGGACATAGCGATGCAATTCCCCGTTTTACTAACTTAGCAATGGCAGGAGTCATATGGCAAAAGAGCCTTCTTTGTACGAGGGGCATATCTCCAACAGACCTGATCAGCACAAAACTCAATATGCAGGTCTAAAAACTGCAAGTTAGGCAATTCACTCGTAAATTCTAAGCCTTTTCCATGTTGTCTAAATAGGGATAAATTATGGTCCACAGCATTCTCAAAGTTAACACTTCCGTTCATGGTTAAAATGATCAAAAAATCGTCTACGTACCTAAAAATTTTAAGAACATTGTTAGTAGGTAAAAGCTGATGCAAGACCCGGTCAATTTGTGAAAGGAAAATATCACATAATACAGGCGCGACACAGGATCCAATGCATATACCGGTTTTCTGCAGATAAAACTGTTCGTCAAATGTGATAAAAGTCCATTTTAGATAAAAGTTTGAAAGGTGTAAAAAGTCATCAATGGAAATGCCAGCAGTGTTTTGAAAGGAAACAGGGCCATTTCTCTCAATACACTCTCTAACTGTGGCAAACAAGGCCTCGTGGGGAACGGAATAACATAAATCAACCACATCGACAGAAAAGGCTCGTCCAACACCATCGTTTGTACGGAAAAATTTACACGCATCATCAGACCTTTTCGTTAAAAACGGGTCTTCTACGTTTACATGCGCAAATGTTTCAACAGATAAAGGCTCGCCTGCTTCTGCCATGAACCATTCTCCGTAAAGATTGCTCTAAATGGCAAACCATCCTTGTGCGTTTTTACTGAAAAGAAAACTGCGCTGCTTTTGCATTTGTTGATCCCTTTAGCAAGGTTGTCCAAGCCGAGGCGCTCGCACAACGCAACAGCTTTGCTTTTTACCTTCGTAGACTTAACATGTATCGGTAAGAAATTCTTATCAACTGCCTGGCCAGCTCTGACACTCGTAGGCACTCACTCACGTTCACGTTCAAGCGCTACCACTTAACATAATGATTATTGCTGTGTACTGCACTTTATCTTCGTGATACAAAGTGCATTGCGCTTGCGCGCAGCTCGACCATACTAGCATTGAACGCTTGTGTTTCTTGCCTCAACATTGGGAAAAAACCAGCGACGTAGACGAGAAAGAAGCACACCACCACAGCCCAGATCGGCATTGTGCCACATTGTGGTTGCTGTGCATCTCACCAGCGGCCCGGTTATTCCCTGGATTATGCCGCTTTTGAAACATGGCGAGTTGATGCCGGAACGTGGACGTCTGGATTACGCGAAGAAATGTGTATCTACCACAATGAATCAGTGTACTTCGTATAAAATCATTCGCATTAGGGCGAAAGTCATATATGCCTCATTAAACGGTAAAAGTGAAACACAGATTAGATCATGCAAAATGCACGTTCCGCGCAAGGGTGAAAACGCCGTCACAAACTCATCATTCATTAAGGCGAAAGCCTTGTATGTCTCACGCGAAGGCGGCCTTGGTCGAAAAGGAAGCTGAAAAAAATCTAGTAGCCTCTAAAGTGCGAAGCTGTGCGCTAACTTCGCCTTTGCGGCCTTCGCGTACAAAAGGAAAGTAATAAAAAAGCAAAGCGGCCTTTGTGCGATATTAATTGCACGGTTATATAATCGCACACGATGGTTTCGGTATTTAAGCCGTGTTAGGGGGAATGGATCAGGGGCAACGTGAATTTTTTTCCTGGTTTCTAGGCGATTCACGGTCCCTCGGTTCCTTAAATGTCAACGTGCTGAGGTAGCCACAATTAATAATGTTGTCGCAACGTCAAGACAGAGGTCGTAACACAGTGATCGAGAGAACAGCATGTCAGTCTTTTTATCGCACCGCACCAGCGAGTTCTTCGTTTCTCTTTCTACCTTCTGTACACAGCATACGTGCATTTCGTGTTGTCGTCTTTCTTGCGCCACGCACGTGGCTATATATTTATTTGCCATCGTTTTTTAAAAGTATTGCTCTTAAGCGCTCGTGAAAAAGTCTGGGATGCCTGAGAGAGTCCTATGAAAGACACAAACTTACGGGTTTAATTGTTTCACAGCGCATGGAACGAGGACGAACAAAGATGAGACACACAGAGCGCTGAACATACAACGGGCTTTCACTTGACGTGACGTCAAGATCTATCCGTTTTAAAGGGACACTAGGTGAAACAATGAATCCGTTTAGATTGATAAAGTGTTCTCTGAGAACTCTGATGTCGTTAATTTCACCATGATAAATTTATCAATAAAAGTGGAAATCAAGGTCAGAGTTGCGTTTTTATAAATTTCGCGCCGAAATCTCCGCGCGTGACGCCATGGATTTCAAAATGTATTTGTCGTATTTTGGTGACATTGGCCCAACGGAATTTCCTGAAAGTTGGTATGTTAAGAGCATGGGCCCCTCGGAGGTCAACGTACGTAATTTTTGCCGAGGAGGAGCTACGTAGGCGTTAGTAGACGCCGTTAAATTCAATGACGTCATGGTGTTTGGTGCGGGCATTTCAAGATGGCGTCGCTACCTGCATTTTCTTTTTGCGAGTTTTCCCGCTTACCAAGCGTCTTCGCGGCAAGCGCAGTGATTTTGGAATTGTGATAATAGAAAAATCGTTTTAGGGGCGAAGCTCCTTAGGGTGTGGGTCGTTCCCTCCTCTGTAGTAGCAGTATGTATGTAGCCACCTCTAGTTTATGAATTGCTCAATAGATGGCGTTGTGTGTATATGTCCTTGGAAATAATATCACTAGATGGCGTTAGTGGTTTTAGGGGCGCAGCTTCTTAGGGTGTGGGTCGTTTCCTTGGAAATAATATCTCTAGATGGCGTTAGTGGTCTTCATATAGTTGACGATTAAAGAGGATAGATGGCGCTGTTATAATTGGGATCGTCGGGCCGACGCGGTACTCGGAGTCGAGCACCGGAGATGGACTCCATCGTGATCAACGGTGAGGTGAACTTCACCAGAGAGGAGGTAGTCAGCTCCACAGTGCTCTAGTGTGAGTCGCATGCAAAACCAGGGCAGCCGGTATCTGCGGAGCATGCGGCGGCTCCGGTACTCACGGCGGCACAACCCATAGCCAAGGACGCGTGGCTTTCTCAACACACAGCAGCGTTCTGTGGCGATGCATGCGGAGGCGAGGCGTTGCGTCGAGCACTGGTGTGAACTTCGGCGTCTGAGTAGGTGGCATCGTCTTCCTGTGTCGTGGAACGCGAACTGCCGTTGTCACTGAGGCTCGGAGCGCCAGGAACGCAAGTCGGCGACGCTCGTGCCCAGCTCACGATCGAATACCCAGGATCATGCAAAGACGTGACACGTGTTGTCACGTCTTTGCATGATCGAGTGGGCAATGTACGGGGGGATTCACGGTTACCCAAATGATCCCTCCGAGCTTCGCCCACTCACCATCATTCACTTCGTGGATATGCTGTGATTTTTTTCTCTTTAGTGTCCCTTTAAGGCTAACACGCGAAGACACTTTTGACAAAGAGATGTCAAAACGTCGGTCAGCCTGTCTGAGGCAGTTTACTTCTTTTTTATAGCGGGATATTTACTTGGAATACGGAATACATACCTTTGTATTACGGAAAAACAAGAAAAAAACGTTTTATGCTTTGCGATGTGCTGTTTGTTTTAACGAGAGGTTTTTCTTTGTTCTTCATGGGTAGAAAAACTGAAAATGAACACATGTGATGCTATCACGGAAAAAAGCTACATGAACTGCCATGCGCTCTAAATTTTAACGAGACGCTTTTAATATCTCCGGATATTGAAAAAGAAAAACGCGAACAGATGGCTTACGAAGCAAAAGTATGAACCGAGCAGAGAACCGCTGCCCTGTTTGGCCACAGGTATATATCCTGTCCCTAAAGAGACGTCAAAAAATAATAAATAGATAACCCCGAACTAGTTCGTTACACAGTGACGGCGAGCTAGTCAGTAAGCGACAAAGAGTAACCCTGAATTGTTGTTCAGAGCGCCTGGCGCGACACGAAGTAACAGTAATACATGCAGCGTTTTTTAAATGCTCGCTGTGGAGCGCTTCTAAGCCTCCGCTTGTTAAGGCATGCACAAATACAGCGTCATGAAACATGTACTCGTAATTCACCGATGCCATTCTCAGAAATACCGAAGATTCCATCACTGCCCTTAATTGGAAGTGCTTGGATGTACTTGCCTCTGATCGGTGAGTTGCCCATATGTCTTACCTTTTAAAGAAATGTTGATGTAGCCATACTTAAAAGACATTGTGAGGAAGTCTGCCGAGGACTGTTCAGAAGGACAAAGGTGCCCAGACAGTGTAGAGAAGGGTGCTACACGTGGCGGAACTCTTTATTGCGTAAAACAGTAAATTTGTTTAAAAAATGAGAAAACTGTACAAGACGAATAATCCGAAGTTAATAGCTGAAACAGAAATGCGCTACGCCCTCGTCAGGCAAAAGCTTCCGGGCGGTCAAAATTTGGGGAGCTTTCCACTGCGGCTTCCTTCATAATCATATAGGATTGAAGCGGAAATTTAGGGGCCTATTTTTTCTGACTCTCTCTCTCTCTGTATTTATTTTACTTCAATTGGTATAGCGCATTAGGGGAAAGAAGAAATGGCCAAGCAGACCGACACAACAGGACAGAGCGCTCTGTCCTTTTGTGTCGGTCTGCTCAGCCGTTTCTTCTTTCACGTAATGCGCTACACCAGTTCAAGTACGATGAACTAAGTCACCCATTCATCAACACTTGTGGACT
The DNA here is from genome assembly GCA_030522465.1 of Rhipicephalus appendiculatus. Taxonomy (NCBI): domain Eukaryota; kingdom Metazoa; phylum Arthropoda; class Arachnida; order Ixodida; family Ixodidae; genus Rhipicephalus; species Rhipicephalus appendiculatus. Next base: position 47,528 of record JALIZH010031955.1, read on the forward strand.
GTATTTTGTATGTACACATACTGCTGTCTCAGTTTTTGAGACATAGGAGTGGATACAAATGTTTAACACAATGAAAAATACAATTTAACAAAATACATGATTATGCAGTTCTTTTTCAAGTTGCTCAGCACCGAGTCTGCGCAGAGACCCATCAATCTCATTCCATAAATCCACGGTCTGCGGAATAAAGGAAAACTTGGAACACTTAAGAATAGATCCAAAGGGCGTAATATTTAGGGTGTCAAATCGTCGGGTACGGCATGCAGAAGGTGCATCGAAAGATATGGGTGCTAGAACACTCGAACCGATCCGAACAATCTTATGCAGGAGGAAGACACGAGTGCAAGTGCGAGGATTTCTTGCCTGCTTCCTTTTTCTTTCTACCTTTTTCTCTCTCTCTTCTATTTGTTTCTCTCTCTTTTTCTGCATTTATTTGTCTCTATTTATGATTCTCAATCTGCTATCCTTTGTTCTCTCCCCCTCCTCCTCTGCATTATGAGGGAACTGCGCAAAAAACGTAAACAGAGGGAGAAACGAACAACACAAGCGAGTACTAACAACTGAAACTTTATTGAAAAAACGCAAAATATGAAAAGCAATAAAACCACGTCTGCCAGATGAAGCAGCGGAAAGTTGACCTCATAATGGATTACCAACTCGACCAACAGTCTGTTTTTCTTGGTCCCGCTTTCCCTCGTCCTGACCCTCAGGTCACTCCTCCTCACTCCCCCCTTCCCTTTTCTAACCCCTTGCTATGCGATGCGATAACAAGGCTATGCAACGTTCTGTCAGTGAGCCTGGATAGCCGAGTTGTTAAGACGCTCGCCTTCGGATCGTGGGTAGGAATCCCACCGTCTCATGAGGAATTTCTTTCGAAGATTTAATGTTTCTTTCTTGCTCTCTCTATGTGTCTTTCCCTCTTTATCTCTGTACTCGTTCTCTCCTCTCATCATCGGGGTTATTACAGGCCATGCCGGGTGGTATGCGCTCGGTGTGTGCCTAGCTTGCTGCGCTGCGCAACTCTAATGTAGTAAATTTTGTCATCATAAACTTACTAATACAAGAGAAAAACGTGGTCAAAGTTAAATTTCTAAATTTCTCACCTGAAATGTTGCGCCTGGTGTTCTTAGTATCCTGAAAGAGTAGTTTACTAATACGAGAAAAATCGTTTTGCTCTTCAGTGTCCCTGTAAGAGCTCCGTTTTTAAAATTACCTTTGTGATACGGTGACGGCGTTTTACGTCCACTTTGCCGCACCATTTATCACTAGGAATATTTAGAAGATGTGCATGAATGCATTTATACATAAATGTGACATAAACATGAAATTACGCTCGACACAGAAATCGAACTCGTGAAAGGAGATACAGCGCCACCACAGCGTTTGCGTGCTTTTTCGCGGTGTTATATATCTACCAAGTGGTTTGTAAACAGGCTGCCGAACGTTAAAGGAGCACTGACATCAAGTTTACACATGTCAAGATTTTTGCGTCCACGTGCAGTTATCGACCCCCTAGTAGCAATTCGCGACCCAAAACGCAACTGAGGGACGAATAACTATCCGTTTATATATATATATATTACCGGTATCTAGCACGATTCAAAACGGCCGGCAAGCCAGCCATTTTTAGCGCTGGCAGCGCTTCCTCGCGGTCACCTCCAGATCGCGCTCCAGCTGACCACTTCTTCACAGAAAGGAGTGACGCCAGGTTCAGCTGCTCCGCTAACATTTCGTCTGCTAGGCGCACACGTTTAGTCACGCTTTGTGACCAGTATTGCCATCGTCGCCGTAAAAAGTGTCGACTAGTGTTGAATACGACAGTCTGGAGCTTGGAATCGCTGCGATTCGCGACGTCGCGTATCATTTTTGCTTCGATCGACCCTTTGCAGAACAGCGATTCCAAAATGGCCGCCGTTCCAGGCAGCAACGATAGCAACGAGGAGGTGCCGGGGGACGCATGCTTCGGCCATGCTCGCTCGTGTGTCTCAATTACTATATTGGGGAGTTTTGGTGTGCACAGCATTCCGGTGTACGCAAAGGGGTCTATGGAATATCGGTATACGGAATGCACACCAGCGAAAAAATACAATACTTTAGGTTCCTACAACAATTCTGTGCTTGCCAGGTCCTTTGCGCCTCCAGATGGCCCCACCTATCCGACCTATCATTGGCGGCAGTAACCCGGTATTACGAGAGCGCAAAGAAGTCCACGGATGAACTAAAATTCACTATTAACGATACCTGCGTGTTACTTGTTAGCGATGATATTTATCTATACGCTACTCCACTTTGATAGTTTGGGGTCGTGTTGGCATGTACTATACGTGTAATGAAACGACACACACATTGCGCTTTTTCCGCGCATCCAACCAGACGACTGCAGCTCACAACGGTTCCCCGACATGCCGACTAACGAGCACACGTCGAATCGTGCTCTTTTCTTTCGCCTTTTTTTTATTGGTGGTTTGCGTCTTGTAATTTCATGAAATCATTCAAAGCGGTGCGACGAAGATCAGACATGAAGAGTGAGAGAATTACCAGGCGTCGGCTCCACTCGGCGCCACGATAAGAACACTCGCATTGTAGACGTCATCGCTACTAGCGCATCGTCACTCAGGATGGTATGTGTGGAATGTATCCCACCGAACATGTAGCACTAGTGTCGATGTCGCAGGGCACTCAATTTCCGGTTGAGCTTTCGTACGCTGTTTGCCGTCGAAATAAAGTAACTTCCGCGCGACGGACGCCATTCAAATTTGGCCAAGAAGACCTATGCATACCGAGCAATTGAATGAAGGGCACATCTCGATTTTGAAATTTAATATCAGTGCCCCTTTAAACTTCCGTTCTTGTACCATATACATGTGTTTGAGCGTGCATTAGGTCTTTCATCTTCCAAAGTGCTCTTTGTAAGCACGGACAAGGGACGAAAAAATGCGACGAACCTGTCTCTCTGAATAACTTCGCATGTGGGCTTGTGGGTCATTTGACCTGAATTGACTTGTGCAAAAAAGCATATTCAGGTGTAATGACCCATAAGCCCACATGCGAAGTTAATCACAAAGACAGAGTCATTGCATTTTTTTTCGTCCCGAGTCAATGTTTACACAGCGCACTTTTGAAGATGAATCAACACCAACTGGCCCACCTTATAACTCTTCTCAGTGCATCAGGTCAGCAAATAGTTTGCGGGGCGTCATGAAGTTGTGACGACCACGGCAAACACCTTCAGCTCCGAGTTCGGTTTGTCGTGTGCAGCGCCCCAGAAAAGGTTAACTTTGGTCGTGTGCTTCTCCATTAACCGCGAATTTTTCACTCACTAAAAAAATGTCTGTGGCTTAACTCAGTTATGCATTGGTGTGCGTAGCGAGAGGTACGGTTAATCTTATTATTTAGCTTCGTTCTCTGTACGGTTAATCTTATTATTTAGCTTCGTTCTCTGTACGGTTGCATCTTTATCGTTTAGCTTCGTACGTCTGAGTGTTTACCCCTCTCTTCGGCTCGCTGCCTTCTCTTGGTTTCGTTCCCGCGATGAAGCCTGACTGGGTCATTCCAAGTGAAACGTCCCAGCCCAAAATTCGACCACCGGTGATTCTATTGAAAAACAAAATTGAGCTGAAGACTTGCTGTTGCTGCCAGACGTTTAAGTGGGCCGCCGACACAGTCGTATGCGCTTTTGCCATGTTAAGTGACAAAGAAGTTCCACTCTGCTGAGAGATTGTGGTCCTCCTCGTGGTAGTAAATGATCAAGAAGTTCTTTTTGAGTAGTCGCTTAGAAACCTGGCTTCTCGTCCATCCACTGTTTCATGTCACATGGTGACGCTGCAGTCAATAAAGACCTAAAACAAGCCTAGCAATGCTTAAAACCAATGAAAATAACCTAACAAATTCCAAAACAATACAAACTACCGAAATAACCAATAATCGGTCGCATTAACTTACCTAAAATTGCGGAGAACGCTTCGGTTTGCCAGCGCCTACCAGCGAAATTGGTTCTGGACATCAAAAATTATTTTTCTCTCTTTAAACAAAATTTACAGCGACAAAAATGTCCACATCACAAGAGAAGACGTTGGAGCATATAATCAACCCACTCACATATGTTTATCGCGATGGCCTTGGTGCTTAATTTAGGTGTGACTATCCCAAAAAAGTCATTTTTTGTCAGTTTTGCAAGCATTTTTTCTAAATAAACGTTGTTTACATAGGCTGAAAATATTTTAAGCAGACACTATGTCGACTGGTAAAAGAGCTAAAAAGATTTTGCGACTGAAATGTTGCCGTTGTTTTTACAAAACTTGCCTGAACATGCGTTCTTTCTTGCTTCTTTGCTAGGCCTATTTAAACCGCAAAATTAATACATGGTTTTACTTGTGACGTCACATGAAAGAACAACGACAATATAATTCTTCAAAACAGAATGCGCCGTTGTAGCCAGTATCAAGGTTAAATACGCATTATTTATTCCCACTAGCTTTTCCTCCTTGCCGGAATATTCAAAGGGTGGTCACATGAGCACCAAATTTGTTTGAACGAAAGTACTTCACCAAAATAGTTACCTTTCAGCTCAATTTTTTTCACTAGAATCACCGGTGATCGAATTTTGGGCTGTAACGTTTCACTTGGAATGACCCGGCTTATGTCAGTCTCTCCGACTCTCTTTCCATATCTGCCGACGAATCCCACCGAGCCGCCCCTTCTAGATATACGATGCAACGCTGGCTCCTCCTCTGTTGCTGCAATGCGGTTTCACCGGCACCTCCTCTGACGTCCTGCCACATGGCGCGGCGAGCGGCGCTTCCAGCTGCGGCTGTTGCTAGGCAACGGCTCAGCTCGCGGTGCGGCCGCCGGCCACAGCGAAACGGTGAGAATACGGCAATGTAACTCTCACTACGAAATTCGCGGATACCAGCGTGTCGAGGGTATTTTCACGCCTCGAAACCCACGTGTGTTTAATCCATGTGCTTGCGCTGTAAGCCATTTCGGTTATTTGTGCCTCGAACTACACGCGCGTCATTGACAGTACCGTGTTCTCAAGTGTTCGAAGAGCATATGTGCTTTCGCATTTTAACGTTACATCTGTAGGTGCTAGAGTTACATGGGTATTCTAACGTGCCCACACCAACACGTGCATTTAGTGCGCGTGTACGGCGTGTAGTGTCGCGAGCTGCACGCTGGGCCCGCGGAACCTTTTAAGCAGTTCGACGATCGTATATTTCCGCAATTCGCCCTTATGCGCGCTATGACACGACATACAGTGGTAACTAATTACTGATATTTAGTATTTAATTTATCTTATTTAGGAGAACTAGCTACTCCCTTGCGTTATCACATTGACGTTCAAGTGAATGCCGAGGGCCTGCACCAAGGTCAAGCATAACGCCCCCAAAATTTACGAGTGACAGGTCTCCTTTGAAATAAATAGTTAATGCACTTCTCTTTCGCATATTTCCGTGGGTAATTGGGTTCAGGAGATGGGGCAGAACGAACTTAACAATAACTATTGTTACTGGACGCCTCAATGAAAAAGCTACTGTTTTAAAAGTCAGGATTGTTGATAACTGGTAGAATATTATCGGCACAGCAGCACACACGTTGGCTTGTTCGTGATTCGATGTTACACACGCCACAATGGAACTGTAGCAGGTGTTCAAAAACGTGAAAAAAGTCGCTGGCATATGCTCTCCTGCTGCCTCGCGCGCATGTGTTGATATTGAAATTCTTCACGCAATTACGCTACCATTGATAAAAAGACAAGCCACCATTGTTGGATCAATAGTGATCACTTTCTGTCTGACTGCCTTCCGCTTATTTCTTTTGTACAATGTATTGCAAAAATCATCTGTTCACTGCGGAACACGAGCATTAGCATTTATAGGACAGTGTTTCAGCAATTTGTTTCGCAGGCACAAGTGCTGTTTTCTTAAATGAATGACAAGTGCGGTACTTAACAGCAACATCTATTTCATAGCACCCTGCACTAGTCCCAGTGTTTGCCGAAATGCTGGGAGTAGTATGGTATCCTGAATTTAGTGTGCTGTAAGGCACAGGAAAATGTTCCCGCAGTAGACCATCTTATAGAAAACCAGGTAGGCCAATAACTCTCGCTGCTTCTTCAGAAGTGTCTTCCTCTTGGTGAGAGAGTGTCGTCATGAGTTGTTTTCGTGCCTTGTAAGAGCATGCGCGCATAAAAGTATTTTAAGGTGTTCTTTCAATGAACGCCAGAGTGCCAGGAACGCCAGCGCTCTTTTTGAGTGTACTCTTTCTCAGTACTCGTTCATTTTGCGCTCTTTTGCTTATGCGAGCTACCTTTCATATTACAGTTCATTTCATGGTAGGGGTGTCTGTTATCGATCAATCAATCAATCAATCAATCAATCAATCAATCAATCAATCAATCAATCAATCAATCAATCAATCAATCAATCAACGCATGAATGAATCTTCATTTCACATTTCTTCCTCTTACAAAGAAAGGAGGAAAATGCTTGGACAGAAACAAAAAGCTACAACAAAGTAGCGTGACCAGGTTCCCGCCCATGTCTTGGCATAGAGGATAACAGCGAGCAAATCATGTGATTAAACATTCAACGTAATACATGTAGGTGAGCAAGGCATATAAAAATAAAGTGGTACACATGTCCACAAAGAAGGTTTAACTAAAAAACATGTTCATGAAGTTATTTTACATACATAAAGAGGTGGAAAGAATAATTTACATATTCAAATTAAATAGAATTAAAGAGACATTATAGAATTATATAATTATGAAGACACACGACTGTAAAGTCAGTGTAGTCTTGTAGGTGCGACAGAGTACGGGAACAGATTCTGCGAATTGTATCATTGCAGCTGAGATAAGACCTACTATGAAAATGTGCTCTAATTGGTGGTACTCTCAAGGTTCTACAATGAAAATGTGCTGTAATTGGTGGTACTCTCCAGATTTTCGTAGTACGAATGACTTGCTTGATTACAAAAATTTGTTGCATTGCAGAATTAAGCAATGCATAGCATTTTTAGTGCACTATCCCCGGTCTCTCAAACTCACATCATTGCCGGGCCGCAGTCCCGAAACTAAGTCCCGCAAGGGGCCGGGACAAAGAAAAGTTGGAAGTAGCGGAAAGGAGGCGGGGCTGAGCTTGAACAAAACGTCAGCGAGCGTTACCATTTGAATGAAGGCCTTTCCCATATGTCCCATATGGATAATTTATAGGAGGGTGGGGAATATTCGAAAATTGCAAATAACGAATCAAATAGCGCATATTCCAACAACCGAATATTTTTCGAATACTTTTCGAATAATACGCACTGACGGGAAAACCCCAGCAAACAACCCGTTGGAATAGCGAAGGATGATTTTTGATGTTTTAATTGGCGACTATGAAGACACTAGAAGTTTTAGCTTTTACTAAACTAAAACACATTTTCATCGGAAACTCGAGTGTTTCCGGTGAAAATGTGTCCTGAATCCACTATCACTATCATGAGATTCATTATGTTCAGTCATGAAATATCAGTCATCTTTTATGCCTTAGTGTTATGTAAAAGATGGCGACTAGGTACCGCCTAGAACGCTGAAGTAACTACTGTATTCGTCCTACAGTTAAAAAGTACCTCGAAAGCTATAGTCACTACTGCATACGAGCTCACCTTAGTTTACATAATTGTGGTCTCCTTTGTCGGTTAAATGTAACTGTAATGTTACTTTTTTTAAAGTTTGTGAATATTTGTTT
>JALIZH010031956.1:0-14556 GCA_030522465.1 Rhipicephalus appendiculatus
TCCGTTGGCACCGTTCGATTCTATTATAAGTCCGAGCACCTTAATCTGCTTGACCCTAGGTATTTCTTGTCCTTCTTTGGTGCGTACGCAAATTTCGTCGTACTCTGCTTGCCGGATGGAACACTTGGGGGGTCTTCCCTTTAGCGTCGGGCGGTATAGGAGAAGTTCGGATTTTTCTGGCGAGCAGACGAGACCGGTTCCTACGAGGTATTGTTCCACAGCGTCAACCGCGGTCTGTAGCCGATGTTCGATTTCTCCGTCACTTCCCTCGCATACCCAAATTGTAATGTCGTCTGCGTATATGGCGTGATGTACTCCCTCTATGGCATTTAGGCGTTCGGGGAGGCCGAGCATAACGAGACTGAAGAGCATCGGCGAGATGACGGAGCCTTGTGGGGTGCCGACGCTGCCAATGCTCCTGTCTTCGGATGCGAGTTTGCCCAGTGTTAAGAAGACACTCCTGTTTGTGAGAAAATCCTTAACGTAGTTGTACGCTCGGCTGCCAAGATTTAGTGCGGCTATCTTGCGTAGTATGGCTGCGTGAGCTGTGGTGTCGAAAGCTTTCTTGAGGTCTAATCCTAGGATGGCCCTGGTACCTCTTGTCTTGTTGTCGAGTATCTGGTGTTTGATTTGCAACATTGCATCCTGCGTGGAAAGATGAGCTCGAAACCCGAGCATGCTGTCCGGGTACGCGTCGATGTCATCCAAATGTGCGTTGATACGATTGAGGAAGGCGTCTTCCATCAACTTTCCGATGCATGACGTAAGAGATATGGGGCGAAGGTTGGCAAGATTTGCAGGTATACTGTGCGTATTTTTTTTTACAAATACATCGCGAGCGTTCGGCAGCATTTTATCATATCAAGAAAAGTGATTTGCAGCCTGTGTTCAGTTTCAAGATTAAGCGCAATAAGAACAGAGAACACAGAGCACAGGACGGTCTGTTCAGATTGCTTTTTTCGCGCTTTATATTCAAATTTAAGCATGTTCTACCATCAAGCCAAATAGTGCACACTTCTCGATATGTAGCGCCCATGTTCAGCATAGTAGCGCCGTGCCACGGGAAGAGAAATTGAGTAAAGAGGTCATATTTATTACTTTTTTATACATACGCTAACCTAGATAAAAATTATCACGAACTCAATGCATCACGTGTACTCTTAGAAATACGTATAAACAGCACAAAAAAAAATTTGTTATTGCATTATTTTGATATGCACAGCAGTGTTAGTATATGCAGTCTATAAGGGGGCCAAATAACTAATTAATTTTTGGCGGCGTTTCAATGTTTGGTTTTAATTCTACTTTTTACTGCCCTCTGTATTGTATTCAGCCTTGAGGGTACCAATATTTTACAGCGAAAGCTGTTATGAGATCACAAGGGTCGTTTCTGCGCCGTAGTTGTGCGCCGCCGCCGCCGGTGTCCGTAACCAATATCGCACGAAATAAGAAAAAACTAACTAGATAAAAAACACCTATGACCGAATGGGAATCGAACCCGGGTCTTCTGCGTGGCAGCCCATCAATCTACCACTGAACTACGCCACTGCTTGAAACTGCGGTGCAAACTGACCCTATGCAAGCTTCATCTCGGGTAAGGAATCACGTTAACATGTATTGTTAAGCGTTTTAGAACAATAAAGTAAGAACCACGCGTCACACAAATCGAATTGCGTAACGAGTGGGTCATTCAATGCTCCAACCCATTACAAAAGCCTCAGGCGAAATTCGTCATCGTCGTCAGCCACAGCATCAACAAAGTGCACATAATGCGTTACAAGAGTGTAGTGGGTACGGCGCTTTTCTGAAGAATGACGAATAATGGCATAGTAGACGCTTCCCCACTACAGAAAAATTATGATTTATGGCGTAGTGGTAACCATGCAAGTGCGGTTGTTGTAGTTGCCCCAAGAACGTTTAAAAAAGGCTCTAGAAAGGCCGCTGTCCCAGCTTTCGCTGTGGCTGTGCTGCGAGTTCCGCGCAGGCCTGGCGTTTTTTTTTTTTTTTTTTGTTGCACAGTTTACAGTTCATTCCATCGCATGTTATTGTCCGAAAGAGAAATTATCAAGAGATTCCGTCTGTAACCCGGTCATGCTTTTTGCATCAGATATCCTGGCGCGATATTGTTGCTTGAACTGTTCGCACTAGCCGCAGCAGCGCACGAAATCTGCCTTGTGAATTGAAAAGAGGTCGGCGATCGTAGTTTTTAGACTTCCCACACTGCAGCAAATTCCGGACGTCTCTACGTACTTCTGCAGAAGGGACATAGCTTTCCAGCTCATCGCTTGATTTACCTCCAACATAATCTATAAAACCCTTCTTTGAGCGCTTCTGCTTGCAGGTTCCACCACTGTATGTTTTGCACGGTTTGCACTATGCTCTTGCTTTTGATCATTGCCATACGGAAATGATCATTTCCTATAGTAATAATTTCAACAAAACGAGACAAGACTTCCGCACAGCTCCACTGTTTGAAAATGAAGTCGACAAGCTGGGAGCTGCTCCAGTAACATACATATCCACTGTGCGATGACACTGCTTCCTTTAGCATAGACGACACTGGGGCGTATACTATAACAGATTTTATTATTGAAGCCGCTGAAAAAATATGTCAAGAAACTACCAGACAAGTCCGAAATCGTCGTATACCTGCGTGAAATGAAGAATATAGGGAAGCAAGAGAAAAACAGAATAAAGCTTGCGCATAACTTTACGACCATCGAACAGCTGAGAACCTGTTAATTTTAAGAAAGCCAGGTCGCGGGGCAGACGAGTGCGTGGAGGGGGCGAGTAGACAAAGCTGCCAAAGCATATATCTCGCACAAACTCTTACACGGATGAGAGTAAGGTGTGGAGTAGCATACACAAATTAAACGGCCGGGAAACTCAACTACTACCCTTAGTATATACTGAAAGCAATATGATGGAAGACCAGGCCATCTTTCACTTGCAATATATTTCCAGTGCATTCCATTGTAGTCCAACTCTCCTGAAGTTTAAGAAACGCGCATAGCGGGAACGTCCTCCACGAAAGCCCGTAAGAGTTGAACGTTACAAATGTCCGTTTAATGCAGCCGAACTCAAGGCCTCTCCGTGTTCCTGTAAAAACTCAGCACCAGGTGGTGATCGCACTAAATGCACTTCTATACATTTACAACACCATGTGGGCATCTGCGTACATTCGAACGTCTTGGGAAGAAGCCATCATGATTCCAATACATAAAGATGAGTTACATCCGTCCTTGGTCAGGAGCTATAGGCCAAAAGCACTGACAAGCTGCTTGTGTATGCTCCATGAAAAAAAAATCACAGCATATCCACGGAGTGAATGATGATGAGTGGGCGAAGCTGCGGAGGTTCATCGGTAAACCGTGAATCTTCCACGAATTCTGCCCAGTACATCATCAACGACGTGAGATAGGGCGCGTTTATACTAAAGGGTCGATGAGAGTCATGGCGACTTGCAGCTCACTTTAATTTTACATGTACGCTGTGAGTTTTTTTATTGTTTAATCACGCACAGGAGACATCTCACACAGGCACTACTTTGGAGGTCGAAATCCAGTGCCTATATATACACGGTGGTCAGTGAACGGTTGTGCAGCGCGAGCAGTCGGTTTTTTCAATCAAGACGCTGCCGCGACGCTGCCTGCGTCGGCGCCGCGAGGCAAGATAGGGGGGGGGGACCGTAGGAGAGGAGAAAGCGTAGGAGAGGAGAGGGCGATACATATCACGTACTGTCACAGCGCATTGTCTTATTATAACAGCGCCATCTATCATCTTTAATCATCAACGTATACGAGAAACCACTGACGCCATCTAGTATATCGTCACCCAACTGCAGTTTGCATGCATCTCTATGGGACAGCGCCATCTATTGTATGCTAAGGGAGACGCTACTGGCTACTCAGGATGCATCAACAACCGAGAACCGCCAAGGTGATGTCATGAGGAGCTTCGCCCCTAAAAATTATAAACCAGCGACTAATCTATAATCACGTAAGCAACAAGCTACTAGACCCACTTCACTGTGGTTTCAGGAAGGGTTGGTCGACAGGCGACCACATTGGTCACGTTAAGGGAATGATTATAGATGTCTTCATCCCTAAACTATTTTCGCATTTCTCGATCTCGAGAAAGCCTATGACACAATGGCTATTTCGAGTCCTGAAATGCCTGTCCGCGTTTGGTGTATATTGCAGCATCTTCAATACACCAGAAAGTTGCCTGTCTAATCGCACATTTTGTATTAAGGCGGGAAGTGCCCCTGTCAAAACCGTTCACTCAAGAAATTGGTGTGCCGCAAGGGGAAGTGCTTAGCTCCCCTTCTTCGTAGTGAAAATGAACTACCTTCGTGCAGTAATTCCTCCTCCAATGTTTTACTGCGCGTATGTTGGATCATGAAACCTGTCAATCTGCGAGTGACAGGTTCAGTTTGGCATGAACAAAGTCTCAAAGTGAGTAAATGAAAATGACTTTAAGATAAACCCCCCTTAAAAGCTCGTGTGTGCTTTAAACAGAAAGAGCCGCTTTCTATTAGATCCTGAGGTTGCGCTGGATGGACAACTCATAGAGATAAATATTTAGGATAAGTTTCTAGGTATAATCCTAGAATGAAATCTAGCCTTCATCCCCCCATATTACGTACCTAAAATCCATGTACCTAAAACAATGCATATCCGAAAAATACTGCCGCACACAACATGAAGTACTTAAAGCTTTGAGGGTTTTCGCCGTACATGTACGGCACCACGAAAAATGGACCATAGGGTTTTCGCCATATATGTACGGCATTGCCTGTATGTTTAAAACGCACGCCTTTTTCGATCGTTTCTCTTGCTTGACATGTGCTACCACGGTTCGGGAACCCGTGGAATTTTTTTCTATGCGCCGAGGTCTTTGTTGCTTTTTTGCTTTCCAAAGCTGCGCGGCGGCTTTGGCTTGCGCACCCGAACGCACGCACGCCGTCCAGCTGGTTTCGGTTTTGTCCTTCAGTTGGTTATTGCTTCTCGCGCAAGCAAAGCTGATGGCAGTCTGGTTTCTAATCGCTCAAAGGGTGATCGCTTGTGCCTCTCGTTTATTGCTCCTTGGGGCACGATTACATCTGTTTCGTGTGGCGTTAAATTACACAAACGACGCCGCCATGGTTTCTTTTCCTGTTTTGCGAACTCGGAAAAACTAACTCCGTCTCGTTGGCGATAAGACGAAGGATTATTATAGCTCTTTCACTCGTTTTTCTTTCCGGACGGGCGCAAAACCACACAGTTTTCTTCCGTGCGCTCACTTACGCAGTTCGCCTACGCTACCGAAGTGCGTGCTGGTTGCTCTGGTGCTAGAGAGTCGAGCGGCGATTCTGCCAATGTGGACTATTCCCTAAGTTCCGAATCTGATTCATTCGATGTGACTTTGTCAGGCAAGGATTTACGTACGAGTTCAGAGTAGGATGGTGACGAAGGATCGACATCTCGAAAGCGTGCGTGACGAGACGATCAGGATTGCACCGATGGGGACTATTCTCCAGTGTTTAGTATTAAAGCGCACATATTTTTTACCGGAAAAGTACTCTGGTGCGGTCATTCTGTATGTCTTTGAGCTATGTGTAATACAATGCATAATTTTTATTCATAAAAAACGTATAAGTGTTGTTGTTAGGATAATAATACAAATAAACCATGTACCTATATATAACAAGAAAAATGATTTTTGTGACTTTATGATCACGCACAAGAATTTTAGACATTCTCAAATATAATTTTCTGAATAATTCATTTCAGCAATAAAAATTGCACTGTTTTGGACTCCATTTCGCCAAAAAATTCGATCCTGAAAGGGCTAATGGTCCTGTACAAGAGTCTTGTTCGGACAAGTTTGGACTGCAGCAGTGTGGTGAATCACTCTACCACACCAAATGCGTTGAAAATGCTTGATCCAGTTCACCATTTTGGCATCCGCCTCCCCACCGGTGCTTTCAGGGCAAGCCCTGTACAGAGCCATTATGTGGACTGAAATGAGCGGCCGCTCCACCTGCAGAAATCCTACATATCATTCTTATATTTTTTCAAAGTAAATGCGAACCACGAGCACCCCTCTCACTCTACTGTCAATGACTTGTCGAGTTATGCCCTCTTCACATCCTTTGGGAAGACAGCCCTTCGCGTGAGGCACTTCGCTGTCGAAATTGACGTTCCACTTGTTCAACACCGTTTCGTGGCTCCCGCTGTGGACTGTGATGTATATTTATAGACTTATGGACTGTGATGTATATTTCGTGGAAGCTACGAAGCATGCGCCTGCTGCACATATTCGTATGTAGTTCCGGGAACTACAAGAGATTTACTCTTACAATTTTATACAGATGCATCCAAGTCTCATGCTTATGTATCTTACTTCGCAGCAGTCGGGACATCGCTTAAACTTAACGTATTAAACGTTTAAACTTAACTTTAAAATTTAAACTCAACGTACATAAGAGAGTTATTTACACAGACTCTTTAAGCGTAGTAAAAGCTTTGAAGACCTCTAGTATCTGCACTTTAAAATCATATAGCAAAATCATATAATTTCAGCACTACATACGACTTTGTGCACTTCATGTGCACCCAAGCAACAAGTTGTATGCTGGGTGGCAAGGCAACGCGACACTGAAGGAGATGTCTTCGCTGACCAACTAGCCACATCTATCCACGTAAAAGCTAATACTTGCTTGGGTGTTCTTGTTGATGACTTAAAACCCTTTTTAAGGAAAAATCTCAGAGCCTTCTGTAAAAGTTCACAGGATATATAAATGTATTAAATTACACAGAATTAAACCATACCTCGGTAGCTGGACACACACTTTAAAGACAAAACACAGTGAAGTAACATTACGCAGAATTAGAATAGGTCACACACGCTTACCTTTTATCTGTTGATGAGCCACCCAGTTGAGATACATGTGGCCAGCCACTCTCAGTCACAGGAGCAGCACATTTTCAAAATTGGTTCAGACGCAAGCGTCGTTGGGTCAAACGCACGGGGCGCCACACGCGGTAAAATTAATGCTATGAGAGACGCGGGCACACTTCGTCATGACCTGCGCTGCGTCTGCGTCGTCTTCACTGGCGAGCCAAGACATCTTCAGGACCCACGCTACTGCTTGATTTTTAGGTCTTGGGACAACGCGAGCGCAAGTGCACAAGAGTGGCTTGTGTTCTGCGTATGCGCCCTGGCGGCTCGCAAATTTCTTGGATCCCCAAACTCCTTGGGTCATCAATTCTAGGATTCGCTAGTGTATCGCTGGAGTTGGGATGTGCGCCTCTGATTCCAACTTTGACATACTGGGCGTGGTCACCCATGCTCGGGCGCTTATCTTTTGAGGGGGAGAATTGTCCGTCTTGTGCTTTCACCGCAAAGTTTGCGTTGAAGTTATAGACCACATGACAGTCAATTCGCTCGCTGCAGCAGCTACGTTTGCCAAAGGAGTGAGCTGCTAGCTACAAGAGCCAAAGGAGGAGCTAGCTCAAGTAACAGCTGAGGCAATTGTTAGTTCGCGCTCGTCCTTGGCATACCTGTGCGTTCTTTTTATGCGTCCTGTTACTTGTTTGACTAGCGCGCTGCAATTGTGCTTTGCCAGCTGTTGGCGAGCTGTGACAGTTTTTAGTTCACGCTCGCCGTTTATGTGTGTTCTTTTCGCGTGTCTTTTGTGCTTTAACAGCGCGCAGGAAGTTTCAAGCCGCTTCCCCTTCTTTGTGCGGCATTCCATTCTGTGCTGTCGCATTCACTGCATCGCCCTCGTTTCAGCGATGCTGTAACTTTTACTGTGAAACCTGTTATTATATCACAACAAGGGCCGATTCTGGAGCCGGAGTTGTCTGGCGCCGGCGTGTGTAACCACTATCGTGCGAAATTAGAAAAAGCTAAATAAATAAAAAAAATACTGAGGGTAGAACGGCATTTGAACCCGGGGCCTGTCCAGGGCAGCACACTGAGCTACGCTGGCGCTTGAAACTCGGTCGCAAACTGACCCCATGCCGGCTTCATATGTGGTGTGTAATCGCGTTAACGTCTTATAAAGCGTTTCAGAAGAGTAAAGTAACAACTAGGCGTCACACAATGCCAATTGCGAAACGAGTAGGTAGTTTAACGCTCCAAACCATTACAAAAGCCTCAGGCATAATTCTTCATCGTCGTCAGCCACAGCATCAACAGAGTGCACAAAATGCCTTACAAGTGTGTAGCGGGTACGACGCTTTTCCGAAGAATGACGAATAATGGCATAGTGGACGCTTCCGCGCTACACAAAAAGATGATGATTTATGGCGCAGTCGGTACCATGCAAGTGTGCTTGTAGTACTTGCCTCAAGAGTGTATAAAAAGGCCTTAGAAAGGCCGCTCTTCCAGCTTTCGCTGTGAGTGTGGTGCGCGTCCGCAAAGGCGTGTTTTTTTTCTTTGCTTCTGGTTTGCGATCTCCGTAGTCGCGTGTCAAACCTACTTATCTAGACACGTATGGTTGTAAACCGTAAACATTAATGTGTAATGGGTTGCGACAAATAACAAGTGCAAAAGAAGCACACTTTCTTTGGCAGTTTTAGGGGCGAAGCTCCTTAGGGTGTGGGTCTGTCCCTCCTCTGTTGTAGTAGTAGTAGTAGTAGTAGTAGTAGTAGTAGGTAGGTAGCCGCGTATAGTGGAATGTACCCACTCCACGTGATAAAGATGATGATGACGCAGTATAGTGGAATGTACCCACTACACGTGATAACGATGAAGTATACACGCGTTCCAGTATAGTGAAATGTACCCACTACACGTGATAACGATGACGATGACGCTGATGACCATGAAGTATAAGCGCGTTCCAGACCACACATTCTCTTTCTGCCATGAATGAAAACGATCGGGCTTCGCCCACTCATAATCATTTACTTCGTGGATATGGCGTGATTTTTTTTTTGCAGAAACATTTCGCGGTAGTGGAATAAAGTCCCTCTCTGGGACATGTGCAACCACTACCGCGGACTGTACTAAACAGTAAACTCTGATTTTGCGAAAATTCAATCCAACAAGCGTGTTTGGTGTTTACGGGATGCTCCCTCTGTGAGTTACTACAGACGCTCAGGGGACATTAGCAAGAACATGAAAAAGTTGGTTGAAATATCGCCTCCCAACAACATTCTAGGGAAGGCCGAAACAATAAAGTTTACCGCAGAAAATCGCGATGCCTGCACATCACGTATACAACTCCCAAAGTAGAACGTACGTGATTTTCTTTTCCTGCTTTGCATCGCGCCTTCATATTTTGACGATATATCATGAGCTGCCCAAATCGCGACATATTATCTATAGTAGCGCTTTTGTTTCTATTTGGACAATTCTGATTGTGATTTCAGTGCTTTTGATGTGACCTTTTTTTGCAGCAGGAAACGTTTCATATTTCTAATAAATATATACCCTTGACGAAATAACGGGTACAACACTTTCGTGTATTTACGGTATTAGACATGATGTTCGCAAACTCACAAAAATGACTTCTTCTTTCAGACATTTCTACGTGCGAAATGCACATAAAAGAGTCTCAGGTGCGTGAAGGGCCCACTAACAGTTGCCTTATTTACTACAACAAAAAATGCAACGGGACAAGATATAAACCTTACAGTATACAGTGTGAAAGTGAACACAAAGTTGTTGACAACTCTCTGTGAGAAGGCACCTGCAATGGAAGGGCAAAGCACGAGAGCTTGTTTCGAATATTTGCCGCAATCCGCTATCCGCGAACGCATACGCATATATTGTCATAACTTGTTTCACCGATGCGACCCTATATATAGAGGCTGAAATAAAACGTAGATAACATTTTTCAAATATACCCTAATTTGCGCAATCGTTAATGTACATATACATTATACAAGGTTACATTGCAAATCATTGCCCTTATTTTGTAGCGAAATTCAGAGTGTAAATGGGAAGTCCGTATATTTTCCCCAATGGTGCATATTTCTTGTACCAACCCTCACTGTTAAAAGAAAGGTGCTTGTACTGGCTATCTTTGGGTGGCAATGAGTTTAATAATGATTCATGGGGTTTAACGTCCCAGAACAGTGATATGGATATAGAGGACGTCGAAGTGGAAGGCTCCGAAAATTTTGGCCTCCGGGGCTTCTAAACCTGCCCTTATATCTAAGTACACGGGCTCAAGCATCTGCATTCATCGAAAATGGAGCCAGCATGGTAGGCCGGGATACGATTCCGTGACCTTCAGGTCAGCAGGTGGAGTACCATAAACACTAGTTCACCGTGGCGGATGGCAAATGTTTTGCTACACATGACCTTTTGCAGAGTTACACGACTCCTCCGTTCTTCAGTTCAATGACTCCTGTGACATCACATATATGGAGAATGTATGCATTACTCCCAACGCCATATTCCACAGGACTACCTCATAGTTTCCGCTTGTACTCCTTGGTAGTCAGGGTGACCCCTTCGCAAGGATAACGCCGAACGCCCCCTCGGGTGTTTAACTCCGTTGTGTTTAACTTCGCTAGTGCATATAGATCCTCTGGCAGAGTCTGTGCGACTACGTCGTGGTGCTCACTGAGACACTATGCAACAAATAATGCGTTTTTTTTTGGCGTTTGTCGATATTTATCAAGCTTTTTGAGTTTACGTTTGCTTATGCGCCGATCTGAAATACGTAGTTATATTTCTAGGACAAAACGCAGTTTTAAGACGTAACAAAATGTATCGCACTTTCTTGAGCTAGCCTTTCTTTCTAAATGGGAGAGTTACATTGTAAATCAACATATCGCAATGATTAGCAAATAAATCTGTATGGAATACAAGAAAATGTATGTTTTGAATCAGCTTATTGTCCTGATCAGCTATAATGTTCATGACCCATCTAGTCCACTTAAGATTCCTTGTTTTAAACCCTTTTGAGTTAAACTTACGCAATGTCAAACTTTCGTGAGTGAATATCCCGCTAGACACACACTTATTCATGGATCTTCAGCATACGTTATGTATTGTTAAGTGGGTTTAAAACATGAATTTTGCTTTTGTTGCATTCAGCCCTTATTTCAGATTTTTGAGATATGTTATGCTCACTTTGTGCCTCGTTAAGGTTAGGGAAACATGGTGCTCCTAACTTGTCAAATGAAATGTTCATATGTATGACGCGAGATTCATCCGTAGGAAAATAATTCTATATTCAAAATGAGCAAGCAACTACACACAAATTCTGCAAGTTTTGTAGAAATGGATGACGAAATTTTATAGTACGTTGAATGAAAAAGTACTACTATTGAGTCGTTTGCTGAAAATCAACAAAGGTTGGTGTCTCAACACTTTGTTACTCAACAAAGCACTTCCACCAAATAATTAATAAATGGCTCGTATAGGCAAAGCTGTGGTGCATGCATGACAGCCGCGACAAGCTTTTGTAGCAACTTTACAGCAGTGCACTCGATTCCTCTGTGGGAACTAAAACATCGATAGACTATTCAATAGTTATATCGATCAGTATCGCAAACAACCATATCGACTCGAGCAAAAAACCACAAAAGGTTAATCTCGAAGAAAGTAAGGCACGCGACGTAGAAAGTGAAGGGATGCTTATTGCTGAAACGCTTGCGCTTGGGTTGTTTTCGTCTTTTTCTCTTCCATGTCTGCATCCCTTCGTTCAAAATGCATGCCTATAAAAAGCTGGAGTTTCTGTCATTCAAAAAATTAATCTTTAAATGAGTTTTCAAACACTTCATGCCAGTTCATACATGTGCGCATTGTAATTATATGGAATTCTTTTATCTACTCTGTCCGGGAAATTACATACGGAGCATATAACATCCAAAGCTAATGAAACACTCGGTTACCTTCGAAGAAACTTCTTTCTTGCTCCATCGTCACTAAAGTTATTACTATATACCGCGTATGTTCGTCCTCAAATGGAATACGCTTAATATGTTTGGGAGTCTGATCAGGTAACATTATCACACATGTTGGATTCCGTTCTGAATTGTGCAGCTCGTATTATTTTGGCTAATTGCCATCGTTCAGCTACTGTCACCCAGATCAAGGCATGTCTAAACCTCATCCCGCTAGCTATACTCGCGGACAACTTTTCTTGGCAATGCAGCGAAGGCTACAGAGCCAAATCGCGCGTATCCTACCGCCAATGAATGTAGCTCCACAATAGTGTCCTCATTTTCTACGTGAGATATGAAAAATACTGCCTTCATTTCTTGGATGTTGCTCTTTGACACAGGACGCAGATCACACCAGCAAGAAAATAATATTTGTTTTAATTTATTCGTTGTCACTACGCGTTTTTTAAACGCGTCCGAAAGCCGCGCCTTTTACGTGTACCTCGAACGCCAAGCGGTGTCTGCTTTGATAGGAAACGCTGATGGCGCACAGCCATCACTTTCCACAGCGGTACGGAACGCATGACATACCGGACTACTTCGCGTAGTAGTACATGTGCAGAAGCTCCGCCCATGTAGCTTTCCCCTTCATTGCCAAGAAATGTTGTCCGCAAGTATAGCCGCCGAAAGCACACTCGCACTTACCTGTTTTATAACTTCTTACCAAAATCCGGTACTTCATTCTCGATTCATCCAACCTGCTACCATCATTTCTGTTCGCCGTAATCACCAACAAAAGGTCACAGTTCCATTACAACACAGTGACATATGTGGAATCTTTCACAAGAACTTGTATTGATTGGAATTACCTGCCTGCATTGTTAACAAGCATCACTGACTTATTCAAATTAAGCATATCCTCAAAACAATGTTTACCTAATTACCCTCTGTTATGTTTTCTTCAACAATTTCTTTATTTTGCTTATGGCCTGTGTTGTACATTTGGTTTTCGTATCACGATCACTGCCGCTGGTGGCACCAGTGTCGCCTACGTATATAAGCTTGCGCACGTTTGAATAAAGGGATTTTACAGCGAAAGCTGTATATGGCTAGGAGAAACGAAAAACTGTTCGGCATATGTGTCACGAGCGGTCTCCATTGGCTGTGCTATCAGTTACGTCGTTCTGAGCGTCGTACCAAAGCTCGCGCGCCATTGGCGCGCGAGCTTAGGGTACGACGCTTGCAAGGTCAAACGCTTGCAGCCACGGCGCGCCCTCTGGCGCTACAAAGAAACGGCGTTGCGAGCAGAACAGCGTCGACGTGATTGCGGGAGCGCGTGCGCCGGGGCGAACGTCCGCTTTGGGCGAGGGTTTCTCCAGCGTCACTTTGGCTTCGGCTGGGACGTCTCTGACCGCCTGTGGTTCGACCACAACCTGGCAACGATAATTGTGGAAGGCTTCAGTGCAGCGTCGGGTTGAACCCACTGCTAAACACCACGGCCGCACATTTCAGCTTCGCTGGTTAATCATTTGTTCGGAGTGCTTGGGCGGTGATTTTTTTTTTATTGTGTTGGTTACTCGATCACTTCTTCAGTGGCGTGACATGCCGCCACTACACTGGCGACGAGGGGTCGGTTTCGGGGGCTTGATTTCCGCCGGCGGCTTTGCGGCATCATGAGTATGTCGGGACTCGCCCCGCCGCTCCCGTTCCTGCCCACGCCCGGCCGTCCTGCTGTTGCGCGTCCGCAATGGCTTCGCACCTTCGAGAATTTCCTGCTCGCTTCGGGGGCCTCGGACTGCACGCCGGATTGCCGCGAGATCTTACTTCTTCACAGTCTTGGCGCAAAAGGCCAGCGCATATTTTACACCCTGCCGCTACCATCGTCGGACAACGCTAAGGCCGGTGAGCAAACTGTTATTGATAAGATACCAGCAGCTAGCAAGGGCATTGCGGATACAAGAACTGAAGCGTCGTCGTACGACATCGCAGTCGCAGCTCTGCACTCGCATTTCACTACAGCAAGCAATGTTGTAGCCGAACGGCATCGTTTCGGTAGGCGCGTTTAGCAAGCTAGTGAAACGATTAATGAGTACGTTACTGCACTGCGTGACCTTTCTGCTACGTGCTCTTTTCCTTCTGTGGAAGATTCGCTGCGTGACCAGTTCGTTGCGGGTGTATCATCTCTGAGCTTCCGTGAGCGCTTTCTTCTGGAAGGGTCCTCTCTCGTTCGCTCGAGCTGTAGTCATGGCAACGAAGTTTGAGCAGGTAACAAACGATCTCCAAGAATTTACTCCTGCAAATGCTGAGCGCATAACTGCTCGTGGAAATACGTCAACGCATTCGCCGCATTCAGACGACAGCTCGAAGCCTTCACGCAACAACCAGACTCGTTGCTACCGCTGTGGTGCATGCCAGCACAAAGCAGCCTCATCTCGCTGTCCTGCCAAAAACAAGCGTTGCCATCACTGTGGTATCACGGGTCACTTCCGCTCTGTCTGCAACAAACGACACGTCGCGCCTCTTCGTGAGGTAGAAAGCGACAATCCATCCAAAGAGGAAGTTTTGAGCACTCTGGCTGTAACGACGTCCGCTCGCCTAGCGATCCACGTCACCGTGCTGATTGTTCGTACGGATATAATTTTGCTCGTAGGTTTATTGATCATCCGTCTGTATTTTAACACATGCCCTTTTTAGGCAGCATTTTGAAGGACAAGCACTTTCT
>JALIZH010031957.1:0-15472 GCA_030522465.1 Rhipicephalus appendiculatus
CATGGGACCTCTTTCGCGGCGCTTTCCTGGAGACGTTCGCGAGCGTCGTCCGAAAGGAAAGGGCCGCCACTTTACTGGGCACACGAGTGCAGCTCCCGAATGAGAGCGTCACCATCTTTACGGAGGAGATGACGCGGTTTTTCCGGCACGCCGACGCTTACATGCCGGAGGAAAAAGGTTCGGTTCCTCATGAGAGGAGTAAACCCTATTGAAAATCCCAGCATTGCCCACCAAAAAAATTATGCTGGGAATGCTGGAAATTCTGGTGGGTATGACGGGAAATGTGGTGTACATGCTGGGAATAATGGTGGACATCGTGGGACACTTGGTGGGTACGCCGGGTGGATGCTGGGATAGTAGGTGGGTTGGTGGACCCTCGGTGGTTATAATGGGTGGGTGGTGGATACACACGGATGGTGGGTGCCGGGATATGTGGTGGGTGTGCTGGGTGGATGTAGGGACACTTCTTGTTTGGTGGGAGACACGGTGGGAACAGTGGGTGGAGGGTGGCATACGTGCTGGGTGCATGCTCGGTGCAATAGATGTGATAATAAAACATGATGAAGAGCGATTGGCACGTATCTTGCTGATTACGAATGCTTGGTGATCAGTTGTATTTGTGATTCATCGAAGTACGCATTCGAGAAAATCTTCGATTTGTCGTGATACAACTTTGAACTCCTAGGACTTTGTGCATCAATGTTCAACGCGCATCTACCGGTATTTCCATGCATTGGAAATGGAAGTGAGAAAAGTTCACTTCTGAACCAGCGGGAGAGGCAAGTGTTACACACGACAATTCACCTAAACCTGACCTAGAACTAATCGGATAAAGCATATAAGCGACATTTTAGAAGTGCAACACTTCTAAAATGACATTTTGCGTCGCCTACATACTCGGCCTAATTGCGCAAAGGTATGGTGTCCGTTGTCACATATTGCTGTACGCGACGATTACAAGCAACTCAATCTAACGCAAACGTATTGGTTACTCGGCAGTGCGCTCGCATGAGTACACCGCCGAGCACGATGTACTCGCGCAATGTTAAGATGTACTCGCACGAGCACACCTGTATTACCTGTCCGGCTCCTTACCGCGTTTCAAGAATTTATCCGCCACAGCTCCCATTAGACAAATTTAAGAAAAGGGGGCCCCTATAACATAGCTTTCGTGGTACCTATGGGCTTACGCATAGGCGTGCGCAGGGTTCCCCTTCAGGGGGGGCAGGGGGGGGGGCGAAGGTTCATCGCAGCGCCCCCCCCTCCCTATTAAGTCAATGTATGGGGGCAGAATTTGCGCCCCCCCTCTTTTAGGAGACTAGGGGGGGCGACCGCCCCCCTCTGCCCCCCTCGTGCGCACGCCTATGGGCTTACGCAACCCTGCATGGCGACGTGCGTATTTGCGTACAGCCGACAGCAGCTCTAACTCGAACGCTCCGACGAGTGGCCTCGGCTCGCTTGGACTGAGGTCAGCGCCAAGCGTTGAAAATGATATGCTTGCGGCAGTTAACGATAGATGGAGCGCGCGTCGGTTTCACTAGTAAATTTCTGTTTCAGTCTGCCTGCCCGGCGGGTCGAATGCATTCACTTGGCATCCCGTTTTCTCCACGTTTCGCTCGTGGCTACGCTATCGCGCCCGCCCATGGCGTTCGTTGTCGTATACTTATCTCGACAGTGAACCATTGCGTGCGACAGCTTACGCACCTTTCGAGTTTGAATTCGCAGCTGCTGCTCAAAAGAAATCACATGGGTAAAAAGCAGAGCAAACGCACGTTCATGGCGTTTGTAAAAGTTGCACAATAAATAAATCTGAAATGCGGTGGCGTTGTTCATGTTCTGATTCATTAATTTTCAGACAGAGTGAATTGAACTGTTCTCGCAATTTAGAGTGTGCCTTCCTGTTCGGTTCACGCTGCACGGAACATGTGGTCTTGGAGCGAAGGATTTGTGCGTGTAATAATATCTGGGGTTTAACGTCCCAGAACCACGATTTGATTATGAGGTAATGCTTCATAAGGCAAACAGTGCTTGTTCATCTTTTGTGCATACATCTGCAGAGCCATATGATTTCTGTCACGAGGGCCAAGTGGAACACAAAACAAATACATTCCTCCTATTGCTGTCTGCCTGGTACCAGTCTGTGGCGCCATGGTGAATCTATACCATAGTATGAACTTCTCTAGTGCAGAAATATGAATTTTCTAGTTGCAAACGCGACTATGGCATGTTAGGAACTAAAGCTGGAAGCAGATGCCGTGTTTTCCGCGGGCGAACAAACTTCGCATACTGCGAACGCCGGCGTTGCCGCCGACCACGTTGGTTGCCATAGCAACGGCACATAAAACATTGCTCTCTCTTGAAGTTGCATCGTCCCGCCGACAGATATCCGGTGCCATCGCCGGACCAACGGACGTGCGCCGTTGTTACTTTATCTGGTCGAACGCGCCTTGCAAGCGAACCGCGAAGTTGTGTCCAAAGCCTAACCGCACCGTGAAATAAAAAGAGGGGGGGAGGGGGGTAGCGGTTCCAAAATTCCCTGACCTTGTTCTATCCCGTGCAGAATGCTGTTTAAGCTACCATCGCCGCAGTACACCGGTGCGCTACGGAGAAGCGTAGTAAGATTTAAAAGGGGGCTGTTAGCACTAGTCGCGGGACACAGCACATTTTGTTCCTCAGTTACTAATCCATGTATACACCGCATAATTGTGAGCATTATATAGTGTGATTGCTGACGGGAAAAAAAACAGTAGCAATCATTCGGAGCAGTGTATAACATTTCTGCAGACTTAAAGAGACACTAAAGGGCAAAACGATTTTTCGCGTATTAAGTACAATTTCACAATTCCAAAAACGCCACTCTTACCGCGACACGACGCTTGGTAAGCGAGAAAACACGTGAAAAGAAAATGCGGGTAGAGACGCCACCTTGAGATTCCCGCACCAAACACTGTGACGTCATATATTTTGAAGGCGTCTACTGAGTCCTACGTAACTTCTAATCGTCGATAAAAATGAGGTGCATTGTCATCTGTGGGTGCCATAGACCTAGCATACGAAGTTTCAGAAAATTTCATCGAGCCAATGTCGCGAAAATACGAAAAATACATTTGGAATTTCTGACGTCACGCCCGCTGATATAGGCGCCAAATTTAAAAATAAAACTTCAACCTTGATTTTCTCCGCTAATAATGAACTTATGATAGTGAAACATATGGCATTAGAGTTCTCAGAGTGCAGTTTGTCAATCTAAACCACTTCATTGTTTTGCTTTAGTGTCCCTTTAAGAAACAAAAAACAAAACCGTAGGGCAGTTTTTTTTTTTGCACCATCCCCACTTGTTACTGCTTTATGAACCTCCCGAATTTCAATGTCGCCAGCTTGGCAGATCCACATTTGAATTTGCAGTCTGTCAAAGGATTCTAGAGGTGACCCAAGTGCTAATGTGGACTTCGCCATTGTTTGCACAGTGGGGTGGTTCAAAATACTGCTTTTATTGAAATAGCAGCGTCCATGTTCACTGTGCACGAATTTGGTGACGTTGATTGGTTTGTGCATATTTTTATATAATTTTCTAAATGTAAGCCTTCTCTGTTATACTGCTCCAAATTTAAGATTTTGCGCCTGCCCTGTGTGTTCTTTACTGTGTCCTGTTCTCCTCGCGCTACGCTTCGACATGAATCTGTACAAACTTGCCGAGTACTCTACATTAAAAAATAAATGTTTTTTTCTCGTAACTTGCTCAAAATTCGGATTTTCGTGCTGAAAAGTAACATTTTGCTGCTCCAAAAATTGCTCCCAATTTTATTTCGGCTGTTGCACCCTTGAATTACATTTGATGCCATCATACCTGCATGTGAGTTAGGCAAGAGTTAGATTGTTTTGTTTTGGTTTTAAAGGACACTAAAATGAAACCTTAAAGCGGTCTAGACAAATAAATATTTTTAAATTCTTGAAGAGCTCTAATGTCATTAATTTTGGGTAAACTACATACGTGCACTAGTGGTAGAGAACATGAAAATATGTCACTTGTTAAGTTTCATGATGATTTTCAGCACATGCGCGTTAGGGTGACGTCACAAATATTACGTGTTCTTGCATATATTTGGCACATTTGCTTGCCAAAATTTTCTAAAGCCTGCTAAGTTAACACATTGGCTCTGTAGGAACACAATGTAAACAATATAGACTGGCGGGTGCTGGCAAAATCTGCGCTGTCATGCAGAGCTGGTGTGGGGACTTCTACGAGGTGTCGCCTCATGTATCTGCTTTTCTTACATTATCTCGCTTACGAATGCCAGGAAGCTGAGCTAGTTGGTAGAGATTCATGACAAAAAAAACGGGAGGCATGCAAACACGGAATCAAAAGAGAAGTCAAGACAACACAAATGCTGACTAACCTTATTCGGCTATTTGTTTAGTAGGCATTTGTGTTGTCCAGACTTCCCTCTTGTGTTCATGTTTGCATGTGTACTGTCTTTCATGAATCGCCTACCACGCATCTTCTCGCATTAAGAGTGGTGTCTTTGGTATTCTGAAGCCTTATTGCACTAAATTACGGAAATAGCTTTATCTCTTTTGGATCCCTTTAACCCTTTCCCAACCAAAAACGAGCTGAGCTCATGCTAACAGTTTGTGCTGCTCCTAGCGAAGAAGAGCAGGGCTCATACACGCTGAAAGAAGCGTCTGGGACACCACAATTAAGCTATTCTGATTATGTTTGCTGCGTTATCTTTCGCTTCAACTAATGGTGGCTGCCGGGGCGTGCCAATGAATGCCAATTGAACCTCGCGTCGGACTCTACAGCGCTCGCGTTTTGCTTGCGTAGCATTGCTGTACTCAGCGTGTCCAATCATGCAAGAAGGGAGATGGCCATGTCGCATTCTATTCTAACCGACCCCATCTCAATGGGTACAGGCGTTCGCCAAACAGACTTTGGAATTTTGAAGTGTCCTTCAATTTTTGTGGAAGCCCCGCAAACCTTTGACGTCGACAATACTCTCTTTACTCGTGGAACATCACATGGGGCTCGGAATAGCCATACCAGTGGTGACGTCATAAGGTGCTGCCAACTCAGATGAGCACTCACGCTTACTTTAAAACCAAATTAAAATATCTTAGGTAACGTCTGGTACGAAAAATCGGTCAGAAGTGCCCCGTAATCAGGTCAATCAAACAACGCAAACATCTTCATGTTTCAATTTTGGTGTCAGGGCACCTTTAAGCTTTTGGTTGAAGTGATTGCAACTGGTTTCATTGATGTTATTGCTCCATATTGCAGCGAAAGCAGTTTATTTGTTTTTTTTTTCATTCTGTTGTAGCATGCCTGGAAAAGTACTTCAAAACATACCCCAGCCCGGCTGCGCCACCTCAAGGAAACTGCCTTGCTGCCATCTGCAAGCTCCTAAGAAGTTACTTTATGAAGCTAGCCCGCAGGGCATATGTGTTAGGCATCACAGCACGGATAACAAATAAACACAAGTCTTTCGTGCAACATACATTCATTGATTCTTTGCTGCATCAACATATGTGGCTGCATCCTTGGCCGCGTGAAGACACAGGCAAGCTTGTTAAGATCAATGGTAGAAGGTAGTCTATAATCATGCTGCGAAGTGCAATGTCTATTTTTTCAATTAATTCAGAGTTCGGCCTTGACTCGGGTGTCCAACACCAATCATCTACCCGTCTGCCCGTCCCTCAGCGTACACCCACCGTCCACCCATCATCTGTCCATTACTCCCACCATTTGCCCATCGTCCACCATCCACCCGTCATCTGTCCATTACTCCCACCATCCACCATTCGTCCACCATCCACCCATCGTCTGTCCATCACCCACCGTCCGTCCACCACCCACCATCTACCCACCGTCTGTCCACCATTACCCATTACCATAATCCACCAAGATGGTGGGTGGTGGGTGCCATCATGCCCACCATTGGGCAAATTTTCAATAGGGAAGGAAAAGCTTTTCGCCGGACTTGTGCCCAACCCCCCGAAGATGGTTTCGGAATTCGTATCGGAGGCCACTACCATCGAGAAAGCGCTAGAAATCCGCAACAGGCAATACAACCGCCGACTGCCTACGAGGAGCTACGCGGATGTTCAAGCGCTAAAAGCCAACGACCTCCGCGAGACGATCAGAGCGGTCGTGCGTGAGGAGCTGCAGAAGATGTTCCGCAGAGCGCAACCCGACCACCGTCCACTCTGCTACCACTGCAGCGAGGCCGGCCACACCTACCACTGCTGCCAGTACCGCCAGATGGGCCTTCGTGGATTCGCCATCGACACGCCGCGTCCACAGTGGGGTGAACGACCACACGACATCGCTGACTACCTCGTAGGAGCTCAGCGGACACCCCGACGATCTCACCGTTCGGCGTCGCCAGGCCGTTACCCTCACCGCACCGCAGGCAGTACGCCGCCCCTGCTCGGGGCCGCTCTCCGAGCCCTTATCCGGGAAACTAAGGGCAGCAACCGATGGAGGTGCGGTTGCTGTACACCGAAGATCCTCCACCGCCGACAACGACGCGTCCACGAGGTTTAAAAAGCACGCCGCAAGCTCAACGGTGCCCGGGCGATGCAACTTCACGACTGCAGAAAGACCTGACGACTACACGCCGAAGCAACGAAACAAGCCGACGTAGCCGTGATCCGACGCCACGGCCAAACCGCAACGCAAGACGACGAATTAGCGACCTCGACGTCCTCATCGACGGCCACGTCACCGCTCTCGTCGATACCGGAGCTGACTATTCTGTCATCAGTGGGCCGTTCGCCACGAAGTTGAACTAAATAAAGACCGCTTGGGAAGGACCCGAAATCCGGACAGCAGGAGGCCACCTAATAACACCAACTGGAGTCTGCACGGCAAGAATCACGACTGAAGACCAGACTTATCGAGCGAGCTTTGTGGTCCTACAGCATTGTTCGAGGGATGTCACTCTAGGCATGGATTTCCTAAATCAACACGGCGCAGTCATTGACCTACGATGCCAATCGATAACGCTTTCCACGGAAAACGCCATCCCACCGTATAAGAATATTGGTCACCGTGCCTTGAAAGTGATAGAAGAGCAGGTTACCGTTCCCCCTTTCTCCAGCGTCATTATTTCCGTCGGCACAGAAGTACCCAAAAACTAGGAGGGCGTCATCGAGGGCGACCAGAACCTGCTTATGAGCCGTCAGATCTGCGTCGAAAGAGGCATAGCCGAGCTGCGGGATGGCAAAGCGAGGGTAATGCTGACGAATTTCAGCCGCGAATACAGGTACCTCAACGTTCTCACGACGGTCGCCTACATGGATGATTTCGTGGACGCCAGCAGTGCTTTCGCCCTCTTCGATGCTACCGAACCTGCTTCGACGAATCGAGGTCCCCAACAAGCTTTCGACGTCAATCCGAGCCTTCCGACGCATATGCAAGAACGGCTCAAAGCCTTGCTCCTGCAATACAATGACTGCTTTTCATCGCCGTCAAAAATTCGGCAGACCCCTGTTGCGAAGCATCGCATCATAACAGAGGAAACTGTCAGACAACTACGTCAGAGCCCGTACAGAATTTCGACGCTAGAGCGCGAAGCCATAAAGAAACAAGTCGACGAAATGCTGCGCGATTACATTATCCAGCCATCGAAGAGTCCGTGGGCGTCACCCATGGTGTTAGTCAAGAGGAAAGATGGAACCGTACGCTTCTGCGTCGACTATCGCCACCTGAGTAAAATCGCGAAGAAGGACGTGTACCCTCTCCCACGGATAGACGACGCCCTGGATCGGCTCCACAACGTGAGGTACTTCTCCTCGATGGACCTCAAGACCGCCTATTGGCAAATCGAAGTCGGGGAGACAGACCGAGAAAAGACTGCCTTCATCATAGGCGGAGAGTTTTCATTTTCCCAGAAGGGGCGGCCCGACTTGCCCTTCCGTATTTCTCTTTCTCTCTCTCTCTCTCTATATATATATATAAAGAGAGAGAGAGAGCGAGAGGGGGAAGAGAGTCCGACTTTAATTACACAACTTAATATAACTTTAGTTGCCGGCACTGCGATATTATTATGAAGATCTGTAGTTGGCAGACTCCAGATTTATTTTTTCCATTGCCCGAAAACATCGATCCACATCGTAAAGCTTGTCTCAAAGCAACAAAGGCCGCATAGGCTGCTACTCGCTGACTATACGTCGGATAAATTCGATTCCCACAATGCGTGGGACCTGCCGATTTTTTTTTTATTGACATGATTTGCTTTGTTAAAACATGAACTCCGTCGTAGAGAGTAGGCTAATGCTGGCACAGGAAGCTTTAATTATGCCAGTAAATCTGAGCGAGATCATTCCCTAACTGACTCCGACGGGATTGCTTTGTATTCTCAGTAGCATTTTTGTGTTCTGCAAAGCATTCGCTATACCCGGTTCAAGACTTTTTTACTTGCCATAGCTTATGTGATCGCTTCAGTTGTTCATCAACACGACATTCTGCACATACCAATGCGTTTGAGGGGAATTTTCTACTGAATGATTGACTATATGTCACTGGCCCATGATCGGACTTTTAAAAGTCTAAAATGAAGAAAGAGAAAACTTGGAGGACGCTTGAGCTTCGCATTCAAAAGTAGAACGCGATAGCGTATTCGGGCCCCGCGCGCATCGCCTTCTCAATTGCTAGCCCGGCTTCGGTTCTCGGAACAGGCCTCAACCATGCCGTAAGGAAACAAATGACTGTGTGCGTCACATCGGCCGTTTCAAATTATCCTTGAAAGGCTCCTGCAAGTACAGTTGTAAAGTGCTCACTGCAGCATAATTTTTCCTTTTGCCAATCCGCGAAAGGCCCACTACGCGTCCGTAAAGCAACACGTGAACCTACGCAGCTGCTCACATTGTGAAAGCGCTTGCAGCTAACGATGATTAATTATGTCTGAACACTTTGTAATCCGTGGGCCTTTAAAACACCCACTTGTTGCGCAATTCACATGTTTGCACGCCTGGCGCGATTGATACAGGCTTTTTTTTCTTTTTTTTTCCGAAACACTTTCAAGCACTAGCGTGGATCTGTGGGAGAACTCCTGCTTGCCATGCAGACGGCCTGGGTTCGATTCACACTCAAACCGAATATTTTTATTGTTTACTTTATTTGCATCTTGATTGTTCTTGTTTATGCCCACCTTTTTTTCACGCTATCGCGTTAAAAAAAGCGAGCATAAACAGCCCCTGTAAAATATGCCAGACAGGACGGTGAACTGTCCGTTGTCAATCGACCGAGACCTAAGCCAGGCTCTTAAAGTATATTCCGGGCCGGCGCCAGCGGGGGCTCGGCCCCCCATGAAGAAGTCCGGCGGGGGCCCGAGCCCCCCCAGCCCCCCCCCCCCCCGTACTCTCCGCCTATGGCCTTCATAACACCAGATGGCCTATTCGAGGTCAAGGTTATGCCCTTTGGTCTTTGCTCTGCACCTGCGACATTCCAACGCGTCATGGATACCGTACTGGCTGGCTTGAAGTGGCAGACTTGCCTTGTGTACTTGGACGACGTCGTTCTGTTTTACTCAAACTTCGACGAACACCTACAGGTCCTTGAAACGGTACCTAAAGCAATCAAGAGTTCCGGACTCACCCTAAAGCCAGAAAAGTGCCGCTTCGCATACGAGGAGCTCCTGTTTTTGGGTCACGTAATCAGCAAGTCTGGAGTGCGCCCAGACCCGCAGAAAACAGCTGCCATCGCCGCCTTTCAGTCGCCTACCGGCAAAAAGGCCGTACGCCGATTTCTTGGCTTGTGCGCCTAATACTGAGGCTCCGTGAAGGACTTTTCACAGATCGCCGAGCCACTAACGCAGCTCACGAAGACCGACGTCGAATTTACGTGGAATACGGCGCAAGTCGAATCATTTTAAGAACTTAAACGACGCCTGCAGACGCCTCCGATACTTGCGCACTTCGACGAATACGTCGATACGGAAATCCACACCGACGCAAGCAGCGTAGGACTCGGCGCCGTCCTTGTACAGAAGACTAACGGACAGGAAAGGGTGATCAGTTATGCTAGCCGGTCGCTGTCCAAGGCAGAAGGCAACTCCCTATCGGAAAACCCAGTGGCACTGTCCCAGCGCCATACCTGATTATGGGACCAGTGTGGCGCTGGATACTGAGACACTGGCACGCTCCGCGGGGCACACTGGACGCTGGCGCGCTGCACACTGGGACACGCGTTATGGGCCGAAATCGGGCTTTTAAATTGTTTTTTTTTAATTTTGGTTATGCCCACATCGTAATTAACCCTTTCAGACGCCACCTATGAAGAACTGTCTGTAAATGGGTCAAAATAATACGTTTTTTCAAGGCACTCAGTATACCATTGCAACAAAAAAAACGTCATAATATGTTCATTTATGTGCGTTCTAGTAACTTATTCTAATTAAGTTGTAATTAAATATCTGTTTATCCTGAAGTGATCGATGCTCTATTTTGGCATTAATGGAATGAAGTCTCCGGCTAGAAATATAGTACAAATTCATTTTTTGTTATGTTGATTTAGAGCATAGAAAAAGTATATTTTTAACATGGCTCGCAGGACGCGGCTCATCGAATGACTCGTCGAACGGTATCGTGCCTTCAACAATGTGATCATACGCAACCGTACGCTGCGAAATGAAGTTAAATGAAGACAAATTATTATGCAGCAGGTTCAATCTATCCGAAGCTCAATGTATCTCACTCTCTCTTAGCCCCTAGTTGATACAAGGAGCAAAAACAAATCATGTACACAATTGTGTACATAGCGTCTCAAAGGGTTAAGAATGAAGCGCAAGCACTGGGACAAAAAAAAAAAGAAAAGAAATTAAAAAAAAAAAACGAGCGCGCAGAATTCGAACCTGCTACCTCGACGAACTACTCATTCTGAGCCTGACACGCTACCCACTACGCCACACTCTTTTTTTTTTCTTTCATGGTATTTATTCAACTTAAACATGGCAGTAATTCAATACACACACACAACTAATATGTTCATTCTTCTATCGCGACACAATGACGAGCACACAACACTAAAGAATTTACCACCTCCAGAACGAATACAAGAAATAACGGCCTTTTTCGAAATATACTCTAGAATGGCGGTAAGAATTAACACCTCACCAACACATTATACCATTCTGGCTGAAACTCCATCTCCTCATATAATCACATATTTGAGCTACCATTCGAATGAAGTGGGCTGTTGAAGAAATTAGTGGTTCGGCTTTTCTCTGCAACATGCGCGTCTTCCACAGGCTATATGCATTCCAACGAGCAGGAACATGTCGAATGGTACATCATTGTAGGGTGGTTCCACGAGAGATCGAACATGCATGTCCGGTCGATATTTTTGTTTGGTCTGGGTTTTTTATATGTTATGCGGGTGTGATGAGTTAGTGTGGCATCTACGCGACAATGTGACAACGGTGTGATTAGTGTATTGGTGTTGGTGGCGCAACGGCTCCAAACGCGGTGCGTGGTGCGATAGATACACCGCGCAACGGACACGTGCGGCACGTCGAGGAAGAAGACGTTGGCGCGGCATAGCACGTGTGGCAATGACCAATGAGAAGGTGGCACGGCAGACGGCAGAGGGCACGGAAGAGGAAGACGACGAGATGGAAGTCAGTGAGTCTGACTCGGACAGCTCGGAAGAGACGCTGGTGTCAGGGTCTGTGCCGTCGGGTTCCGGACCCGAGCACAAAGGGGCCCGACAGCGTCTGCCTCCAGACGTCCTCGGAACCAGGCGATACTGGAGGCGGGCCCGTTCCCCTCGTCCGAGCAGCTAGTCCGGGCAGCTCAACCTCCGAGGAGAGCAGATTTCGCCGTCCCGGTTGCCGAGTGGACTCCTGCTGCCGGTTGCCAGCCACGGGACGAGCCCGGGGGCCTGCCGCCAGACTCCACGCTCAGTACGTGGACAGGAAGGTCACCAGCCTGCTTTGCCAAGGTGGCCCCCTTCTGCGACCTCTGCGCCGACTCGACTCCTCGTCCTCTCCACGAGTGACTTCGCCGCCAACGAGACCGCGTGCCAGCAACGACTTCGCCGCCCCATCGACTCAAGTGTCGCAGGTGCCGGTGACTCGTCTTTTCTTTGAACGCTCCGCGGAACGTTGTTCAGTCGGTAGACTGCCAGTCACTGTAGCTAAAACGCGCCTCTAGCTGTCCTGCTAGCTTTTTTTCTCGTTTTCTCTGCTTTTCCGTTTTGTGATAAAGTTACCTTTTTGTGTGTGTTTGAAAATGGCTGCTTCCTGTTCCGGTCCGAGGCCTTGCCTCAATTAAAACAAATTACCAAACCCTAAAAACCTGCATAACAGCGGGCACATTAAGAGTGCGGGGAACCAAAAATTTTATTTCCGAAAAAACACTCCGAGCGCGAGAAAAAAATATTTGAATGTGGCGGCGCCAGCGTCTTGTTTTTGCTCACCGCAATATTTTTGGATTTCGCGGCCGAATTTAATGCTAACTGTAAACGTGGAGTCTAAAATTTTTTGTGTTGGTTTTAGTAGACAATACTGTGAACTACAACCATGCTTTTTTGATGCTGTCCTCCAAACTGAAAAAATGTAAAGAAATGGCAAACATGGCCCAAATCGAAAATGTTTGCTAAGTTTGATGCGTCTTCGCCCGTTTGCTATTATACCCAGAAACTTCAAAGCTGTGTCACATATAGATAAAGGCCCTTAAAATGTGTCTGCGAAATATCGCTTTCCTACAAGCAGCGTAAAAAAAGAAAAAAAATAGTTAAAAAAGCAAGTTTTTTTCAAAAAAAAGCCCATTTTCAAAAAACAAAATAAAAAAAAACCCCGGTCTCAATTTTTACGAAATATTTTTATCGAAGAGCGCTTATGTCAGTCGATGCACGGTTTCAATATCATATGTCCTCATTTGCTTTGTTAACGAGATATAACGGGCCAAAGAGACCCTTGCTGTGTGTTCTCACTTCAGTACCTTTGATGGTTGTTATCAGCTTGCATTGTGCGTAAATCTACAGTACTAGTTATTTTGCTGCAGCGAAACTTCACTGTGGTGGCCTGTTTTCAGGAAAAATGTATTCTCAGATTTTATTTGTGTCTAGCGTGTCCGGGGTGGGCTGCTTCCGCTCTTTGAATGACTACGCGTACACAGTTTGCAGCCTGCAACCTCGCCTACAAGCATCAGAAGAAAGGTGGACGCACCTGTTCAACATATTAATCGCTTCATTTTCCTCAAGAAATGATAGGTCTACCTCATCGTGGTTCTCAGATGTAGACAGGTTTTCCATAAGACGCGCAAGGCAATGCCAGCAGACCTCTGTCGCGAATATCCGCAGTTTGCAGCCTGCAACCTCAACTTACCCCGCCATTATTCGGTAATCAGGAGCACGCGAGACACCGCGAGCACATGCTTGAGGTGAATTTGCCGAAACTCGCCTTGCACACACAAAAAAAAGCATCTGTATGCAGCGACAAGCTAGCTTAATTTGTAACTAAATGCCACACGCCATGTTATGGACGTGCTTTCTCACTGCCTGCTTCCCTTCCGTTACGTGCTTTGGATGCTCTAACCATCTTATCTATTCGACGCACAGTGTGCCTAAATAACATTTGTAAGAAGTTATCTCAGCCACTCATGAGTCGTTAATTTCGCTTTCCCGCAATCTCATGTTTTCGGCGTCGCAGATAACGTCATCGTGTATCATCTCGACCATTACCTCAGCGTTTAAGCAGCCAGAAAACGTGTGGTGCAGCATGATTAAGCCACAAGTGGCCGAAGCTGCCTAATTTATGATGTTTTGTCGGCAATATTGCTAAAATGCTTTCGCACGTCGAGAACAGTAGGGATTACTTGTGGCTCCAGAGGTATACGTTATCCTTAATTTCGACTACGAGTGTGACCCACACATTAATTGTCGTAGTACAAAGCCTTTAGACAGACAAAGCATTGGTGATAAAGCGTGAAAAGATGAGCAATTTCGGAAACTCATTCACGACAGCAGCGCGTAAGTGAGAGAATGAGTGTGGCGCTGTTCAGTGTAAACGTTTCGACTTGGTCTGTTCACTGCACACGATGCGCGTGACCCGTGATTAGATCTAAATATTCTGTGCCAATTATTTACGCGTTCCCAAGAAGAAGATTGTTGAGGAGGAGGAGGAGGAGGAATAAACATTTATTTCACGAAACGGTATCGCGGTGCAAGACCTGCGTCTACCCTAGGTGGGAGGTCTTCTCATTCCAGGAACCCTCTGGCTTTCGCTGCCTCCTTGGCCCTGGCGACGAGACGTCGTTGTTGGTCCAGGTCCTCCGAGGCGAGCTTGGCCTCCCACGTTTCGATAACATTTTCGTTGCATAAATGTTTTTATGTTTCTTTTTGCCATTACTGTTTCTGTTGTTGCCTACCTGAGGAGGCCACTGCATATGATGAGAATATTCGCTACAGAGGTCTGCTGGCATTACCTTACGCGTCGTATGGAAAACCTGTCTACATCTGAGAACCGCGTGGAGGTAGTCAAGCATTTCTTGAGGAACATGAAGCGATTAATACGTTGAACAGGTGCGTCCACCTGTCTTCTGATGCTTGTAGGCGAGGTTGCAGGCTACAAACTGTGTACGCGTAGTCCAGTAAAAAGCGGAAGCAGCCCACCCCCGCACACGCTAGACACAAATAAAATCTGACAACACATTTTTCCTGAAGACAGGCCACCAGAGTGAAGTTTCGCTGCAGCAAAATAATTAGTACTGTATATTTACGCACAATGCAAGCTGATAACAACCATCAAATGTACTGAAGTGAGAACACACAGCAAGGGTCACTTTGGCCCGTTATATCTCGTTAACAAAGCAAATGAGGACATATGATATTGAAACCGTGCATTGTCTGACATAAGCTCTCTTCGATAAAAAATTTTCGTCAAAATTCAGACCGGGCTTTTTTTATTTTGTTTTTTGAAAATGGGCTTTTTTGAAAAAACTTGCTTTTTTAACTATTTTTTTCTTTTTTACGCTGCTTGTAGGAAAGCGATATTTCGCAGACACATTTTAAGGGCCTTTATCTATATGTGACACAGCTTTGAAGTTTCTGGGTATAATAGCAAACGGGCGAAGACGCATAGAACTTAGCAAACATTTTCGATTTGGGCCATGTTTGCCATTTTTTTACATTTTTTTCAGTTTGGAGGACAGCATCAAAAAAGCATGGATGTAGTTCACAGTATTTGCTACTAAAACCAACACAAAAAAATTTCGATTCCACGTTTACAGTTCGCATTAAATTCGGCCACGAAATCCAAAAAATATTGCGGTGAGCAAAAACAAGACGCCCGCGCCGCCACCTTCAAATATTTTTTCTCGCGCTCGGAGCGTTTTTCGGAAATAAAATTTTAGGGTTCCGTGAACTCTTAATGTGCCCGCATAACATATAAAAAACCCAGACCAAATAAAAATATCGACCGGACATGCATGTTCGAATCTCTCGTGGAACCACCCTGTAGCTTGCTGGCAG
>JALIZH010031958.1:0-18699 GCA_030522465.1 Rhipicephalus appendiculatus
ATTAAAAAAAGAAATAAACAACCCATGTAAAACAATAAAAAAGAGAGGTGCCATCAGCACTCGGTGTTCCCAGGTGGTCTCCCCTCCCAAGTACTGACCGAGCCCAATGCTGCTTAGCTTCGGGGATCGGACGAGAACCGGCGCATTCAGCATGGTATGGCTTTTTTTTAAGCCTGTTCATAGCGATACAGACATTAGACGGCACAAATACTATCGGCCTCAGCCGAAAAATCCAAATCTGCAATCCGCGATTGTATCTTGTTGATTAATTAAGTTAATAATATTTCATGGCAGCCAATTCTTCAAACGCAGGTAACGACTCTGGTGGTTCACTAACAGATTTGTACACTTCTCGAATAAACAGAACATTTTCTTTAAAGTATTCACTAGCAGGCTTTTACATTCACGTCTTCATTTCGAACAGCCATTCGCGTTTTTCCACACGCTATGCATACAAAGTAGCATCACCATGTCGTAGGGCACACTCCTGTATCTTCAAATGGTAAAAACCGGATATCGAATGATGTTAATGGGAATTCTTTTTATTGCGATAGCAATTATATGGACGCTCTCGGCTGATTTTTGCCGTCGCCGTCTGTCGACGCCGTCATGCCCCCGGATATGTATATGTATGTGTATATATTAAAAAGGCACAAAGAAAAAATAAATCAATAGAAAAAAATTCCATACCACCTGACCGGATATTCGAATCAGCGACCCCTCGTTCCGCAGCCTGCTGCGCTAGCCAACACAGCCACACGCCATGCTCGCGCCATTTATATAACAGCGAGCTATTCATATGCACCATTTGCCGCTCGCGGTACGCGGATCTCGAAACAGCTTGAACGTGTTTCCTATCATGCAACGTTTTTATAGTTTCTTTTTAAATTAAAAACTGCCCTTGAGATGCGCACGAAAAAGTGGCTCCTTTCTGTACCACTCATGATGCAGAAACGCGGCTCGAGAAATCAGCGAAGCAAAGCCAAAATCGAAAACACCCTATGCATGACTAACGGTGAAGACGCTCGCGACCGACTGTCAAGTTTCGCGGCGAGCTCCTTTCCGCATCTCGGCAAAGATATAAACGCCTGGTTTCACCAAGTCGACTATTGGTTCAGAACCTTCAGCGTTCCTGACGAAGTCGCTATACCGTTTATTATCTCGAGGCTCCCAGCGTAGAGACTTTACATGGATGCGTCACCACACAAAAGTGGCTGATATCACTACCTGGGCTGATATGAAAGAAGCGTTCCGCCGACGTTATGACATGGATTGCGCAGTAACGTCAAAGCAGCGAATGTTCGGCGCAACGCAACGCGCAGGAGAGTCTTGTACAGACTTCGCATACCGAAAGTTGGACCTCATGGAACAATGCAATTATCCGGTACTACAAAAGGAAAAATGTCAAGTTATCATGGCTACCCTGTCACCTAAGGCAAAGAAGTACTTTTTTGACAAGACCTTTAGACAGCTTGATGACATGATAAGTTCGTTTCTGCGCTTTCACCAGATCAGGAAGTCTGAGGGAAGCGTTCAACTTGTGGCTGCGGAAGAACGCGATAGTCCATCCACGACGCCGTCCGCCGAATGCCGCGTTAACGCAAAGCGTTCCCCTCGGAAGCCTATGCGTTATCGTCAGCGCATGGATAGCATAGAGTCGAGTAGTTCTTCAGAGGATGAACTGGAACACAAAAACGCGACTAAAAAAGAAAATAAGAATAGGAAACCATCTCTGTTGCGGCAGTCGTCTCATACCGGGACGCGTGTTTTTGAAAGATCCCAAGGAAACGCCTCGAGGATCCGTAAACTCTGTTTGAACTGTTCCGGAATCGGTCATTTTG
Source organism: Rhipicephalus appendiculatus (assembly GCA_030522465.1). Taxonomy (NCBI): domain Eukaryota; kingdom Metazoa; phylum Arthropoda; class Arachnida; order Ixodida; family Ixodidae; genus Rhipicephalus; species Rhipicephalus appendiculatus. Next base: position 1,842 of record JALIZH010031958.1, read on the forward strand.
TCACGCAATGTCGTCTACCGCTCACTGCAGAATTTTTGAAGTGGCAAGAAGAATTTGAATCTTCCGGTCCAAAACAGCGGGGAAACGAACAGCTGGTGACGCCGATGCCCGCGAGCAGTCGCCAGTAATTGAGCAGGTGTCGTGTGCCTCAGAAGCGGGTACCTTTTCAGTTCCTGTCGCTATCAACGGACAAACGATTAAAGGCATCTTGGACTCTGGAGCAGTCAAAAGCTTGATTACTGCACCACTAGTTGCCCAACTCAAGCTAACCATAAGGCCTTCGTCCCTACGTTTGGTAGGAGCAACCGCCCATCACTTGCAAAATTTGGGTCAAGTCAGAGCTGTGGTAACAGCGGATGACCAGACACTGCAGCACGACTTTGTCGTCGTTCCCCGGTTACCTCATGAAGGAATCCTTCTAGGCGACGACTTCTTGCGGGCCTCAAGAGCTGTGATTGACCAGGGCACGGAGAGCTTCGCTGTGTCTGTTCCTCAGAGGCTACACAAGGTCTACCTGGTTCAGAAGCAAGCACTGCCAGCTTTATCGCGGAAGTTAGTTCCCGTGGCCTGGCATCGTACATCTGAAGACAAAAATTGCGTAATGGCCATCACAGGGACAAAGCTCTTGTACGACCGCTATTCAGTCATTGTGGAGCCCATGGTGACAGATGCATCAGAACATACAACGAAGGTTTTGATGACGAACTGTTCCTCTCAAGCCGTCGTGCTTCCACCTCAGATGACAATTGGCCTCATAGAAGAAGCAAGCGGAATTGAGGATATCGAACTTTCTGCAGACGACTGCCAACAGATCCTCCAAATTTCCTGCCTGCCTTCTCCTGAGGACCTTGATGCACCACCAGCTCGTACAGTTGTCGACCCACAGCATCGTTCAATATCAATAGGTGACGTTAGCTTTAATATCGGAACAACGTTATCTTCCAGTGAGCTGCAGGTCGTGAAGTATTTGTTGGTGCAACATTCTGCTTGTTTTGCTCAATCAAGTACGGATGTAGGCTCCTGCACAGTTGAACGACATTGCATTCCAACTGGAAGCGCAAAACCGATATCGCAACGTCCTCGCAGACTGTCACCAGCACAGCGTGATCTCGTGAAGGGTATGATCAAGGATCTCATTGATGCCAATATAGTGCGACCTTCTCGGAGTCCTTGGGCGTCACCACTGGTCCTTGTTGTAAAGAAAGACGGGACGACGCGTATGTGCGTCGATTATCGACGACTCAATGCAGTCACTGAGGACATCGTTTACCCTTTCCCAAGGATTGAAGATGCCCTGCAGGCACTCACCGGAAGCAAGTACTTTTCTGTTATGGGCTTGGTGTCTGGATTTTATCAGATCGCCATGCATCCAGATGACATACAGAAGACTGCCTTCGCTACGCGGTGGGGTCTTTACGAATTCTTGCGGATGCCATTTGGCCTTAAAGGTGCCCCATTCACTTGTCAGCGAGCCGTAGATACAATCATCGACGGTATTAAATACGACAATGCCCTTGTCTACATGGATGACTGCGTAGTCTTCAGCCGAACATTTGAAGAACACGTTTCGCACCTTGAAAATATTTTTACAAGGTTCGAAAAAGCAGCCTTGAAGTTCAAGCCACAGAAGTGTTTCTTCTTTTGTACTGCTATCAATTATCTTGGTCACGTTGTCACAAAAGATGGTGTATGGCCTCACCCCTCGAAATTGGCAGCTGTTCAGATGTTCCAGCCTCCTCGAAACGTGCATGAACTACAGTCTTTCATCGGACTTACATCGTACTTCAGGAAGTTTATCCCGAATTACAGTGTTATCGCAGCACCTCTTCGATCTCTCCTGAAGAAGAACTCTACTTATTCTTGGGAAGAAGATCAGCAAATTGCATTTGAGACATTAAAGCGCGCTTTGTGTCAGCCACCTGTCCTCAAGCTATTCTCCGAGAAGCCAGAATTCGGTGTCCAAGTACACACAGATGCCTCTCGGCTCGGCTTGGGAGGTCTGCTGTTGCAAGAGGATGAAGAGCGACGCTACTGTCCAGTACTATACTTGAGTAGATCGCTCAAAGGCGCAGAACTCAATTATTCTTCGACAGAACTGGAAGCTCTTGCAGTGAAATGGGCGTTAGAAGAGCTGCGACCATACCTTATTGGACGAAAATTTCAAGTTGTCAGCGACCACCATGCCCTTTGCTGGGTCTTGCGATAAAAGGAAGGAAACCAACGTCTTCTTCGTTGGTCGCTGATTTTGCAGGCGTTTGATTTTGATGTAATCTACAAATCAGGAATCCTGCACAGCGCACCAGACTGTCTTTCCAGGGACCCTCCCATTGTTGATGATGTCGAACAAATTTTTGCTGTATCATATCCATCACTGCGATCCTGTGACAACATGGGGGACGAACAGCGTCATGACGCATTTTGCGCTAGAGTCCTGGATATGCTTAGTAGTGCGCTGGGCACAAAGAAAGAAAAGAAACGGTTGCAAAAGAGGTTTGTCACGCACAATGACATGTTGTACAAAAGAGACCAAGGCCCGGTCAGCAGTCGATTTCTCCTCTGCCTTCCTAAACAGCGACAAGCTGAGGCATTTCGTGAAATGCATGAAGGGCGGTACGGTGGCCACATGGGCATCAGGCGAACATTCGATGCCCTCAGGTCTAAATATTACTGGCCGCAGCTCTATGCGGATGTCAGACGGTACGTGCGTCACTGTGACCTTTGTCAGAGGATGAAGATGTCGACATCGGTGCCTTACGGCCTTCTACAACCAATAGAAGTCCACAGCCCCTTCCACACAGTTGGGATGGACATAATAGGACCCTTCAAAACTTCAGGAGGTTACAAATATATCATCGTAGCCATTGATTACTTCACAAAGTTCGTTGAGGCAAAACCACTCAGGAACATAGAAGCTGCAACCGTTCAGAATTTTGTTGAGCGACGGATCATCTTGAAGCACGGATGCCCAGCCACGATTATCACAGACCGTGGTACTCAAATGATGGCGCGCTCTACTGAAGCCTACTTCAAGCATCGGGGCATCAGACATGCTGCCACCACTGCATACCACCCCGCAGCAAACGGCTTGTGCGAAAGGGCCAATCAGACAATCAAGCAGATGATTGCCATGACTACCGCCGGGGGGAGAAGTGGGCCGATGTCCTCCCTTATGTTGTATTCTGTTACAATACTGGGTACCAAGACACGGTTCGCCAAACTCCCTTCTTTTTGGTGTACGGTAGGGATCCGGTGTTGTCATTAGATGTGGTATACAGCCGCCGAGAACTTGAAGAGCTCAAAGAAAAATCAAGCTACTTCACAGTAGTGCGTGAACGACTACAAAAAGCCAGGGAGCTCCCAGCCACGCACATCCGACTGGCTCAAGAAAAACAGAAGCAGCACTTCGACAAACACCACAGGGACGTTGTTTTTGGAAAGAGAGCAACTGGTTCTCCTCAAGGCTCCACCGTCCGGTGTGAAAACGACCACGTCGTACAGTGGTCCTCACAAGATAGTGAACAAACTGTCTCCCGTGAATTACGAGATCGAACTCGCAGACAACATGGGAAGTGACATTGTGCACGTAGAAAAATTGAGACCCTATGTGAGCCCCATTGCTCACATGGAGCAACCCAGTGCTTCGGACTAAAGTATACATGTGTGCGGTGAAGTGTAAATAATTGCTTGTGTTTGTATATACTTTTGCGTGTGTGATAGTGGGAAGACACTGTTTTGCTTGACTTTTGTGAGTAGTTACATATAGGACTGTTTAAGCTAGTTTGGTTGTGTTTGAGTGTTATGTTGTGTATTAAGTCGGGACGACTAGTTTCAAAACCCGGGCATGTCACGAGCGATAGCAGACGACGCTCGGTGTGTGTCTTGCGCTTTCGCGCGACGAAGACGAAGGAGATCGGCGCCGAGCTCACGCGCGCTCGAGGACCTTCGAAGAATAAAGAAAAGGGTCTGGCAGTCCCTTCCTGATCTCCAATGTGTTCGGTTGTCTATCTTACGCCGCCTCGGAACCCACATATATCCGACGGCCAGAACGGCACGTCACATTTGGCGCCCAACGGCTTGGGGTGAGCTAAGAAGACGTTTGTATTTTCTATGTGGGGACGTCGTTCTCTACGCGCTCATTTGGCTGAACCACTGACTTCAGGACAGCGGCGGCTGTCCTGAAGTCAGTGCCTAGTCCGAAGCACTAGGTTGCTCCATGTGAGCAATGGGGCTCAGATAGGGTCTCAATTTTTCTACTTGCACAATGTCACTTCCCATGTTGTCTGCGAGTTCGATCTCGTAATTCACGGGAGACAGTTTGTTCACTATCTTGTGAGGACCAGTGTACAATGTGGTCGTTTTCACACCGGACGGTGGAGCCTTGAGGAGCACCAGTTGCCCTCTTTCAAACACAATGTCCTTGTGGTGTTTGTCGAACTGCTGCTTCTGTTTTTCTTGAGCCAGTCGGATGTGCGTGGCTGCGAGCTCCCTGGCTTTTTGTAGTCGTTCACGTACTAGCGTGAAGTAGCTTGATTCTTCTTTGAGCTCTTCAAGCTCTCGGCGGCTGTATACAACATCTAATGGAAGCACCGGATCCCTACCGTACACCAGGAAGAAGGGAGTTTGGCGAACCGTGTCCTGGTACCCAGTGTTGTAACAGAATACCACATACGGCAGGATATCAGCCCACTTTTCTCCCCCGGCGGTAGTCATGGCAATCATCTGTTTGATTGTCTTATTAGCCCTTTCGCACAAACCGTTTGCTGCGGGGTGATATGCGGTGGTGGCAGCATGTCTGATGCCCCGATGCTTGAAGTAAGCTTCAGTAGAGCGCGCCATCATTTGAGTGCCACGGTCTGTGATAATCGTGGCTGGGCATCCGTGCTTCAAGATGATCCGTCGCTCAACAAACTTCTGGACAGTTGCAGCTTCTATGTTCCTAAGTGGTTTTGCCTCAACGAACTTTGTGAGGTAATCAATGGCTACGATGATATATTTGTAACCTCTTGAAGTTTTGAAGGGTCCTATTATGCACTCACAGCCCCAAGAGAGTGCTAGCGACTCTCTTTGCGGGAGCAAACGCTTGTCCCATATTTCACTCTCTTTTCAGGAGTGCTGAGAACTCTCTGTTGCACAGAGTAGGCACACTCTCCCGACAGAGTCCTGGTACTCTGGCTGAGCGAGAGTGAACAAGCTCTCTCGCCAGAGTAAAGTCACGCTTCTGAAATGGAGTGCATACACTCTCTGCGGGAGTTACGCTACTCTCTCACAGAATTTTATAATCTGGTCTGGCTAGAGTGCATCAACTCCTCCAAGAGTAGAATCACTCTTTCTGCTAGGACTAATGCAAAAAAAAAATAAATAATTATAATAATTGTCGAGCATTTTTTACAATCTACCAGTGAACAGGCTGAGATTTTTTAAGCTTACGTCACATATACGGGACAGGCATCGGCACACACATTACAATCGTACACAACAGAGCAACACTGAACATATACCGCTCGCGCTACGGACAACCGTATGTTCAGCAACCGGTATATATACCCATGATGTCTGGCCCCCTTCTAGTGCCGGTGGCGCAACATCTCTATTGTGCGTATTGAAAGACAAACATACGCCGAGCCCGTGTAAGTATCTGGTGATAGTTAGGATCACTGTAGGCACGTCCGCCTTTTACTATAAAACTACATAACAATCAACGCAATGTTCGTGAAATTTCAATTATCAGCTGGCATACTGTCATATCGGCTCAATGTAGTTCAGCCGCTAGTGCCTAAGTCTGGGAGCTGTAGCTACGCGCTTACAAATATAGTTGGGACAATCTTTCAGCATGGAGCTGGCCGAGGAATAATCTACGAACGTTACGATCCGGCGCCCGATCCGATTTGCGGTGCTGCGGCATGTACTACAAGTACGCCAGAAAAACAACGCCGGTCGGCAAAACTACAACTCAAGCGCATCTCTGGCAATCCTTACAGTTTTACTTACCTCGGCTACACTTTAATGGGATAGTCAGAGGCTTGAGAAATGCGCAAACCTCAACCTTCGCGAGCCACTTGCGCCAAGATCGGGCCAACCAAATACGACCCGTACGAGTACGACTCCCAGCGAAGGTAGGCCTAGCGTACCGGCCGAGTCCGTGTACGTACATGTCATCGGCGCTTCTGGGCTTAATCATACGCAATTCCGGTGAGTGATAATGACCGTACAGTAGAGCTTTGGCATCGGTTAACCTGACTGAACCATTGTTTCTTGCATACGGTGTCCGCACAAGGAGCGATAAGCATCGATGCGACGCGCTTTCAGCCAGTGCACACAGGCCGCCTGCGCCGAGATCGGGCCAGCGAAGGTAGGCCTAGTGTACCGGCCGAGTTCGTCTACATGTCATCGGCGCTTCTGGGCTTAATGATACGCGACTGCGCGGAGTAATAATGACTGTACAGTACAGCTTTGGGATCGATTAACCTGACTGAACCATTGGTTCTTGCGATGCGGTGTGCACAAGGAGCGATGAGCGTCGATGCGACGCGCTTTCAGCCAGTGCACACAGGCCGCCGCAGATAGCCGCCGGGCGTACTCCCCGGCACTTCGCTGACTCATACGTGAAAACACAGGCTTGTCACTTGGTACGCCTTATTGAAGTAACATGAAGGCATACTTTCCTGCGCATTCAATTTGATTTTTAGCGATCGGTTAGGTAGTTGCAGCTATCGGTATAGCAATGCAAATCTGCACACTGACACAACTGCTGCACTAGCATATCGTCGCTTGCACAAGAAAATACAGATTATTCAATCAAATACGCGCGTACTTATCGAACGACATTACAGTCGACATAAAGCTTCTGTGCACGTCAACCAACGGAAAGAGCGAGAAACGGCTCTTGTACTCGGCAGTAACAGCTGATAATCCGCCCCAGATCCTTGTAATTTTTGTATATTTTGTTTTCCATGTTATGATTCTGAACGAAAGTTGGCGCTATTGGCCATAGCCGCATGTCATGCGTGGCTGGCAGCAGTTTTAATCTCATGAAGACGCAAGGTTTAGTTGGGAAAGACAATTGCGTCTGTGTTGAGAATGCGACCCGTGAAGCGAAACGGCTTGTTTTGTTTTCATCAGTTTGTTTACGGTGTAGTCAGCGCTGTGAGACGTTGCGTGGTGGTAGAGCTAGTACTCGCCTGGTAATCGGGAGGTGGCGAGGTCAAATTCTGCTGAAGTCTTTTTTTTTTTTTTGCAAGGCAGTTTTTCTTTTTTATTTTTTTTTACGAATGTCTCGAGTGTCTACGTTACTCTAGTGGCAATTAGCCTGTGCCATAAACTAATTTTTGGCGACGAATTAGAAGTTGGCGCTGCTCCTTGGCTTCGAAGGTGCCGCTGTTGGCGTTTTCGGAATGAAACGTTCACAATCACAAAACCATACTTTTGTTATCACTGAAAGTTATTCTACTAAGTTGACGCAATAACCTTGCATCTGTGGCGTCTACGCGCAAAGGCGCATGGTTACGAGACAGTTATATTGCTTTGAGGCGTCGCCATGGTCAGATGCAGGCGCTACATTGCTAAGGACGGAGTACCACACCCCATTCACGCCGCATCGGCACGAGAGTTGCACAGATTGGGAACTCCGTCTGAGTAGCAGAGCGTTCGCAGCCTCTTTTACTCTTCCTTCAAGGAAAGAGTACGTTCGGCGGCTAACTCTGCGCTACTCCCCCACGGAGTTAAAGAATTCTGGCGAGAGTAATGCAGTTGCCCTGCTCTTCAAGTACTCCCTCTACTTCTGTGAGTGTGTCCATCCCAACTGTGTGGAAGGGGGCTGTGGACTTCTATTGGCTGTAGAAGGCCGTAAGGCACCGATGTCGACATCTTCATCCTCTGACAAAGGTCACAGTGACGCACGTACCGTCTGACATCCGCATAGAGCTGCAGCCACTAATATTTAGACCTGAGGACATCGAATGTTCGCCTGATGCCCATGTGGCCACCGTACCGCCCTTCATGCATTTCACGAAGTGCCTCAGCTTGTCGCTGTTTAGGAAGGCAGAGGAGAAATCGACTGCTGACCGGGCCTTGGTCTCTTTTGTACAACATGTCATTGTGCGTGACAAACCTCTTTTGCAACCGTTTCTTTTGTTTCTTTGTGCCCAGCGCACCACTAAGCATATCCAGGACTCTAGCGCAAAATGCGTCATGACGCTGTTCGTCCCCCATGTTGTCACAGGATCGCAGTGATGAATATGATACAGCAAAAATTTGTTCGACATCATCAACAATGGGAGGGTCCCTGGAAAGACAGTCTGGAAAAGCGCTGTGCAGGATTCCTGATTTGTAGATTACATCAAAATCAAACTCCTGCAAAATCAGCGACCAACGAAGAAGACGTTGGTTTCCTTCCTTGTATCGCAAGACCCAGCATAGGGCATGGTGGTCGATGACAACTTGAAATTTTCGTCCTATAAGGTATGGTCGCAGCTCTTCTAACGCCCATTTCACAGCAAGAGCTTCTGAGTTCCGTCGAAGAATAATTGAGTTCTGCACCTTTGAGCGATCTACTCAAGTATAGTACTGGACAGTAGCGTTGCTCTTCATCCTCTTGCAGCAGCAGACCTCCCAAGCCGAGCCGAGAGGCATCTGTGTGTACTTGGACACCGAATTCTGGCTTCTCGGAGAATAGCTTGAGGACAGGTGGCTGACACAAAGCGCGCTTTAATGTCTCAAATGCAACTTGCTGATCTTCTTCCCAAGAATAGGTAGAGTTCTTCTTCAGGAGAGATCGAAGAGGTGCTGCGATAACACTGTAATTCGGGATAAACTTCCTGAAGTACGATGTAAGCCCGATGAAAGACTGTAGTTCATGCACGTTTCGAGGAGACTTGAACATCTGAACAGCTGCCAATTTCGAAGGGTCAGGCGATACACCATCTTTTGTGACAACGTGACCAAGATAATTGATAGCAGTACAAAAGAAGAAACACTTCTGTGGCTTGAACTTCAAGGCTGCTTTTTCGAACCTTGTAAATATATTTTCAAGGTGTGAAACGTGTTCTTCAAATGTTCGGCTGAAGACTACGCAGTCATCCATATAGACAAGGGCATTGTCGTATTTAATACCGTCGATGATTGTATCTACGGCTCGCTGACAAGTGAATGGGGCACCTTTAAGGCGAAATGGCATCCGCAAGAATTCGTAAAGACCCCACGGCGTAACGAAGGCAGTCTTCTGTATGTCATCTGGATGCATGGCGATCTGATAAAATCCAGACACCAAGTCCATAACAGAGAAGTACTTGCTTCCGGTGAGTGCCTGCAGGGCATCTTCAATCCTTGGGAAAGGGTAAGCGATGTCCTCAGTGACTGCATTGAGTCGTCGATAATCGACGCACATACGCGTCGTCCCGTCTTTCTTTACAACAAGGACCAGTGGTGACGCCCAAGGACTGAGAAGGTCGCACTATATTGGCATCAATGAGATCCTTGATCATACTCTTGACGAGATCACGCTGTGCTGGTGACAGTCTGCGAGGACGTTGCGATATCGGTTTTGCGTTTCCAGTTGGAATGCAATGTCGTTCAACTGTGCAGGAGCCTACATCCGTACTTGATTGAGCAAAACAAGCAGAATGTTGCGCCAACAAATCCGTCACGACCTGCAGCTCACTGGAAGATAACGTTGTTCCGATATTAAAGCTGATTTGGAGGATCTGTTGGCAGTCGTCTGCAGAAAGTTCGATATCCTCAATCCCGCTTGCTTCTTCTATGAGGCCAATTGTCATCTGAGGCGGAAGCACGACGGCTTGAGAGGAACAGTTCGTCATCAAAACCTTCGTTGTATGTTCTGATGCATCTGTCACCATGGGCCCCACAATGACTGAATAGCGGTCGTACAAGAGCTTTGTTCCTGTGATGGCCATTACGCAATTTTTTTGTCTTCAGATGTACGATGCCAGGCCACGGGAACTAACTTCCGCGATAAAGCTGGCAGTGCTTGCTTCTGAACCAGGTAGACCTTGCGTAGCCTCTGAGGAACAGACACAGCGAAGCTCTCCGGAGCCCCCAGCCAATCATAGCTCTTGAGGCCCGCAAGAAGTCGTCGCCTAGGAAGGATTCCTTCATGAGGTAACCGGGGAACGACGACAAAGTCGTGCTGCAGTGTCTGGTCATCCACTGTTACCACAGCTCTGACTTGACCCAAATTTTGCAAGTGATGGCCGGTTGCTCCTACCAAACGTAGGGACGAAGGCCTTGTGGTTAGCTTGGAGTTGGTCAACTACTGGTGCAGTAATCAAGCTTTTGACTGCTCCAGAGTCCAAGATGCCTTTAATCGTTTGTCCGTTGATAGCGACAGGAACGGAAAAGGTACCCGCTTCTGAGGCCCACGACACCTGCTCAATTACTGGCGACTGCTCGCGGGCATCGGCGTCACCAGCTGTTCGTTTCCCCTGCCGTTTTGGACCGGAAGATTGAAATTCTTCCCTGCCACTTCAAAAAATTCTGCAGTTAGCGGTAGACGACATTGCGTGACAAAATGACCGATTCCGGAACAGTTCAAACAGAGTTTACGGATCCTCGAGGCGTTTCCTTGGGATCTTTCAAAAACACGCGTCCCGGTATGAGACGACTGCTGCAACAAAGATGGCTTCCTATTCTTATTTTCTTTTTAGTCGCGTTTTTGTGTTCCAGTTCATCCTCTGAAGAACTACTCGACTCTATGCCATCCATGCGCTGACGATAACGCATAGGCTTCTGAGGGGAACGCTTTGCGTTAACGCGGCATTCGGTGGACGGCATCGTGGATGGACTATCGCGTTCTTCCGCAGCCACAAGTTGAACGCTTTCCTCAGACTTCCTGATCTGGTAAAAGCGCAGAAACGAACTTATCATGTCATCAAGCTGTCTAAAGGTCTTGTCAAAGAAGTACTTCTTTTGCCTTAGGTGACAGGGTAGCCATGATAACTTGACATTTTTCCTTTGTAGTACCGGATAATTGCATTGTTCCATGAGGTCCATCTTTCGGTATGCGAAGTTTGTACAAAACTCTCCTGCGCGTTGCGTTGCGCCGAACATTCGCTGCTTTGACGTTACCGCGCAATCCATGTCATAACGTCGGCGGAACGCTTCTTTCATATCAGCCCAGGTAGTGATATCAGCCACTTTTGTGTGGTGACGCATCCATGTAAAGTCTCTAGCTGGGAGCCTCGAGATAATAAACGGTATAGCGATCCTTCGTCAGGAACGCCGAAGGTTCTGAACCAATAGTCGACTTGGTGAAACCAGGCGTTTATATTCTTCCACGAGATGCGGAAAGGAGCTCGCCGCGAAACTTGAAAGTCGGTCGCGAGCGTCTTCACCGTTAGTCATGCATAGCGCGTTTTTCGCTTCTGGCTTTGCTTTGCTGATTTTTTGAGCTGCGTTTAAGATTCATCGACGCACTGCTGTCCTCCGCACTCGTGCTTAATTCGGCGTCAGAATCTTCATGCGTTTTTAACTCCAAGCGCTCGATGCGTTCTACGAGGTGGGCAAGTAAGTTGCAAAAGAAGTCATGACTTGCCTTCAGCTGCGTGTCAAGAGGTGGCTTCGGTGCATCGTCGTCTTTAGCGGCGTCGTGGTCCTTCAGAAGCATTAGTTTGAGTCCTTCCAATTCACGTCGTAGCTGATCCACCTTCTGACCTTTAGGGCACCGGCTTCGGACACAGCGGACCTGTAGGCTTCCACCCGGGCGGCGTCATCCAGCTGCTGGAACTCGTCGATGGAACACGGGGTGGTCGCCATCTTGGGTTGACGGGAGCCGCCGCTGTCCCTGAAGTTAGTCGTTCAGCCAAATGAGCGCGTAGAGAACGACGTCCCCACATAGAAAATACAAACGTCTTCTTAGCTCACCCCGAGCCGTTGGGCGCCAAATGTGACGTGCCGTTGTGGCCGTCGGATATATGTGGGTTCCCGAGGCGGCGTAAGATAGACAACCGAAGAGACGGGCCGTCGATCTCCCCTAAAGGGGGAAGATCGAGCGGCCGTGACATTGGAAACCAGGAAGGGACTGCCAGACCCTTTTCTTTATTCTTCGAAGGCGGTGCTCCAGCGCGCGCGAGCTCGGCGCCGATCTTCTTCGTTTTCGTCGCGCGAAAGCGCAAGACACACACCGAGCGTCGTCTGCTATCGCTCGTGACACTATCATGCAACGCTTGCACAGTTTCTTTTTAAATTAAAAACTGCCCTTGAGATGCGCACGAAAAAGTGGCTCCTTTCTGTACAGTGGCGTAGTCGGGAGGGGTGGCACTGACCGGGCACGTGCCCCCCGAAATTTTTTTCGCCATGGCATACATATAGCGAAAAAATTACACCATCTCCCCGCTAAAGGGAACCATGTGTAGATGTGGAAGCAGCGGGCGCTAACGCTTACACTGGCGGTGGCGTTGACGCTGGCGCTATCGCAGCGTTGCGCAGGAGAGAAAAACCTGAGGAGGCGGCAAAGCACGCAGTGATGGAGCGGTGTTTCCTACCCTGGAACATGCCAATCGCTGCTAATGGGCAATGAGAAGACAGAAGACCTCCGACTGGACACAGGGAGACCCGCAGTCGGCTTGCAGTTAACTGCGCACGCTGCGAATTTTTATTGTTCAACAACGCACAGGAGAAGTATCCCACCGGCACCACATTGGAGGTCAAGATCCATTGCCATATATACGGGATGGACAATGAACGGTTGTGCAGCGCGAGCAGTCAGGTTTTTTCAACCAAGAAACTTCGCTAGGCAGACGCTGCCTGGCGTCGGCGTCTCGAAGGCGAGAGGGGGTGGCGTAGGAGAGGAGAGAGAGAGGGGGGAAAGCGCACATGCGCAATTAGAGTGTGGACGCTGTGGGCAGGGATGCCTAGAGTGCGAGAGAGGGGGGGAGCGTATTAGAGGAGAGCAGGGGGGACGCGCATGCGCAGTGTGGGAGCGCGGGGAGGGGATGCCTAGAGGAGAGAGGGGGAGCGTAGAAGAAGGGGAGAGAGGGAGGGGAGGCGCATGCGCAGTGAGGGATGAGAGGTTTGCCGCGGGGAGGGATGCCTAGGAGGAGGGAGAGGAGGTTTTTTTATTTTTTATTTTTTTTAAAAGGTTTGCGCATGCGCAGTAAGGGTGGTCACGCCGGCACACCACCCACCACCACCACCACCACCACCACCGGATTAAGCTTCGCCATAAGATGCTTCACATCTAAATGGCCACTTCTGGCAGGAAGCCTCCCGAAATCAAGGAGGTGCCCCCTGGAAAAAATTTCTGGCAACGCCCCTGTTTCTGTACCACTCATGATGCAGAAGGAAAAAATTGGCCGCGTGCATTCAAGTGCGCTTCACTGCAAATGTCGTCGAAAGACGATAGTCTTGTGCCGACTGCACTGCATGAGCGGCATGAGTACCACAATTTAATAGCTGGGCTTAGCCGCTGGGCTCGTTTTTCGGACGTTTTTTCCGGGCGCGCTTAGACGGACGCCGACGTTTCTCCGCTGAAATTTGGTCGTCGGTCTTTTCTCTGCGTTCTCTGATCATGTCTTGTAGAGTGGGTCGTATTTCATCAAGCGGCCATATATGTTTTGCCTTGCCTGAGACAGCGCTCTTCTACGATGAATCAGCCGCATCTGGCTGGCATTGATAAAAGCAGAAAGAAGGACGCCATCTACAGCGCTACCGGGGAACATCGGCTTGTGTTGAACAATGCTGCAGCCAGGTGGCAGCACCACAGCCAGCCACAGCGTCGAAGTTAAATCACTGGGCGGAGACTTGTTTTTTACACAGGCAGCGCCGCGTAATAAACACTAGGATCTTTATAATTACGTATCTATAGATTTTGTTTTAAAGGAACACTGTGAATAGTACTAAGGTATTGATGTTGTGCCTCAGGTATGCGTAATATTTGATTTTTTAATTGTCCACGCTCACCCGTATGAACACATGCTTCTTGGTCAAGATTGGAGGTCGTAAGGCAGGGGGTTAAAGTTAGGCCAGCTAGGCTGAATCGTGTGACGTGCCGACAAACAGACAAACAGACAGACAGACAGACCAAAATTTCTCCGTTTAGGTATCCCAAGGAAGACTATCGTCTTTAAAAAAAAAGGAACACAGGGCACTCTTAGTCAGACGCCACCGTGTGGCAGGAGACGCAGAGGGGTCATTCCACGTGCCGCAGTTTAGAAGAAAAAAGAAGTACCAAACAGCGTCGAAAAGTCATATAATCATATAATCAATCCTTGGCCAATCACCGTGAGTGGGTGTGAGCCATGTCAGAGGCAACAACAGCGTCGTCTTCTGCATTGTGGACACTCGCAGCGCGTTGCTCAAATACAAACACGTAACAACTGCGACAGTTCACGCTTCACGCTTGTCCTGTGCATAACTATGCGTCCTTTTCGAGCGTCCTTCTTTGTGCGCTGCGGCGGCGCGTTGCAAGTATCGAGCTGCTAGTCGTTCTTCGTGTGACAAACCAATTTCTTGCTATCGCATTCATTGCTTCGCCCTAGTGGAGAAACTGTGACATTTTTTTAAAATGTCCTTTGTAGGATATCCCAAAGGAAAACGGAGTCCCAGCAATCCAAGAAAAGTAGGCTCAATGGTTTCAGGTTTCTTGCAAATGTAGCAGTTTACACCCCTGAGGTAGATATTCCCTTCTCTTTTAGCCACGGTTTCACAGGAAGCGTGCCCGTATGTAGCATGAAGAAAAAACGTTTTTATGGTGGCCCTCACTGGCATTCTCTTTACCCGTTTTAAAACATTCTTTTCACTCCCGAGTACATACATCGCCCGGTATCTTGGAACAGGACACATAACATCCACCAAATCTCTGTACAATCGCTTTTTTTTTACAGAGCCCAAATATTGTAGCGAAAAGTGCGCTCTCAGGAACCGATAAACACTTATTATTTCACACCAAAACCCTTTCACTTACACTTTTGGTGGTGCGCATGACGTAACTAGGGAAATCTGGCAATGCGTCACCCAGTCGTGTCTGGATGACACATCGCAAGAAACCATTACTTTCGTCATGCAGAAACATGAATCGAGTCACTATCTGCTTGAAAAACAAGTTTTGTAATGCAAGTCCGCCTTTTTTCACCGAGTGAAACAAATTCAAACGACTTGTACGCTCCCATTTAGATCCCCACACGAAAACAGCAAAAAATTCTATGCATCTTCTGCACACTCATTTGGGACGTGCATAATACGTGTAAGATGTAAAACACTTTGGCGACAAGAAACACATTACATACTGTCGATTTCGCAAATATTGAGAGGCTCCTGCCTCCCACATGGTTGTTTGCGCCTGAACCCAATCAGCTTGTTCAGTCCACTGCGTCTTCACATCTTGGTAATGCTGCAAAGGCACGCCAAGGTAACTGGTTGGGGTGTTGGTGAACGCTATGCTTTCGAAAACTGTCCGCCTACTACTCCATTGGCCGTGCCAGAAGCCTGAGCTTTTTTTGCCAGTTTATGGCACTGCCAGTGCTACTACAGAATTGTCTAGCGTCTTTAAGTGCCTCTCGAATGCTCTCTTGGTCTGTACAGAACAACGCAATGTCGTCTGCGTACGCCACTGTTTTTACCTCTTGATTTATTAGAGATATTCTGGTTTTCACGTATCTTTAAACCGAAAGGATCAAGAAAAAATGGCAAAGAGTAACGGCGGCAGGGGACACCCCTTGACGCACTCCTGATAGCACCGGTATGTAGTCACTCAGTCGTTTATTTATTATCAATTGAGCAGAGCATTTTTCATAAGCCATGGCGACACCATCGTGAATGATTCCACCTACGTTGATGTGTTCTAACGTGGCCTTAAGAATGCTGAGAGCAACTCTGTCGAAAGCTTTTTCCAGATCGAGCTTGGACCATTGCTACGCACCCGAGGCTCGCGTCGCAACACTCCAGTATACTTCTAGCGACGTGAATATTAGTGAATATTGTCCTCTTCTTTATTCCGCAAGTTTGGTGCGGACCAACTATTGTGTTAATAACCAGACTGTAGTCTTTTTCCTAGTACCCTTCATGTATATTTTATGATCCACATTTGTGAGACTTATAAGGTCTATATCCCTTTACTGACTGTAGCTTAATTGGGTGATTTGTTTTAGGTATTAGCACAATCGTGACTTCTTCTAATGAGGGTGGTTAGCTGTATAAGTTCGTATGCTTCTGCTATAACACTGTGAAATATTTCTGCAATTTCAACCTTAAACGTTTTGTAGAAGAGCGCTCCGAGCCCATCAGGTCCCGGCGACTTTCCGCTACCGAGGTTTCTATAGCGTGTAAAATTTCGATGACTGAGATAGGCCTTTCGAGTCCCTCTTTTCACTTCGTCATCTACCTTTGGTAGAAGTGCCAGAAAGGTATCCGCGAACTCTTCGGATACATTGACCTGTTTGCCTAGCAATTTCTGGTAATGCTCAACAAAGGCTGTCTCTATTGTACTTTGGTCGGCCGCCAAAGCGTCGTTAAAACCAGATTTCTTTAATACGGCTACGTGATGCGCAACCTTTGTCTTCACTGAGCGCGCGTTTCGTTGGCGCTTCCCCTTGCCATAATCGATCGGACGAGAACCGGCGCATTCAGCATGGTATGGCCGATGGCGAGAAGCGGACCTTTACGGCTCCACTTATATCTGCCAATGCGCTGTTGTATACACGACTACAGTGTAACACCACATAGGTTGAATTATTAGAGCGGACATAATAAATATGAAGCGAAGTAAAAATTTTAAAAAAGAAATAAACAACCCATGTAAAAATAAAAAAGAAAGGTGCCATCTGCGCTCCATTAATTGATTAGGTAGAGTGCTCCCTCCCAAGTACTGACCGAGCCCACCGCTGCTTAGCTTCGGGGATCGGACGAGAAC